>PVJS01000465.1:0-77718 GCA_004027185.1 Glis glis | reverse complement strand
GATGTAATTTTGTTCTTCTTTATGGCTACATAAAATTCCATTGTTTACATATCCCATAGATTTTTGATCCATTCGTCTGTCGATGGACACCTTGGCTGGTTCCAAAGTTTGGCAATTGTGAATTGTGCAGCTATAAACATAGATACACATGCATTAGTCTGGTAGTTTGGTTTCAGTTCTTTTGGGTAGATGCCTAGAAGTGCTATTGCTGGGTCATATGGTAGGTTCATTCCCATTCTTCTGAGGATCCTCCACAGTGTTTTCCAAAGTGGTTGCACTAATTTGCAATCCCACCAACAGTGTATTAGAGTTCGTGCTTCTCCACATCCTCGCCAGCACTTGTTGTTTGTGTTTTTAATGATTGCCATTCTAATTGGAGCTAGGTGAAATCTCAGGGTAGTTTTGATTTGCATCTCTCTGAATGAATGCTAATAATGTTGACCATTTTTTCATACATTTATGGGCCATTTGCATTTCTTCTGTGAAGTGTCTATTTAGTTCACTTGCCCATTTTTGATTGGATTATTTGTTTTTTTAGTGGTGATTTTTTTTAAGTTCTCTGTATATTCTAGATATGAGTCCTCTATCAGAGGAGTAGTTGGCAAAAATCTTCTCCCATTCTGTCAGCTCTCTGTTGAGGTTCTTGATTGTTTCCTTTGTTGCAGAAAAGCTCTTTAGTTTAAGGCAATCCCATGTATTGATCCTCATTTTAGTTTCCTGTGCCTTTGGGGTCTTGTTGAGGAAGTCTTTACCTGTGCCTATGCATTGAAGCATTGGGCCTATGCCTTCTTCGAGTAGCTGCAAGGTCTCTGGTCTGATTTCTAGGTCTTTGATCCATCTTGAATTGACTCTTGTATAAGGTGAGAAAGTGGGGTTTATTTATTTTTCTGCTTATGGTTAGCCAGTTTTGCCAGCACCATTTGTTGAAGAGGCTAACCTTTTTCCAGTGGGTGTTTTTAGCCCCTTTGTCAAAAATCAATTGACTGTAGGTGTATGGGTTTCTTTCGGAGACTTCTATTCTGCTCCACAGGTCTATGTGTCTGCTTTTGTGCCAATACCATGCTGTTTTATTACTATGGTTTTGTAGTATAGTTTGAAGTCAGGTATTGTGATGCCTCCTGCATGGTTCTTGTTGCTGAGAACTACTCTGGCTATTCTGGGTTTTTTGTTTTTCCAAATGAATTTAAGGACAGATTTTTCTATGTCAGTGAAGAATGACTTTCGTAATTTAATGGGTATTGCATTGAATCTATAGAGCACTTTTGGAAGAATGGCCATTTTGATGATATTTATTCTGTCTACCCAAGAGCATGGGAGGTCTTTCTATCTTCTAAGATCTTCTTCAATTTCTTTTTTCAATGTTTTATAGTTTTCCTTGTATAGGTCTTTTACCGCCTTGGTTAGGTTTATTCCCAAGTATTTTATTGTTTGGGGGGATATAATGAGTGGAAATATCTTCTGGATTTCTTTTTCAGTGGATTTATGGTTGGTATACAGAAAAGCTTCTGATTTTTTTAAGATTGATTTTGTATCCAGACACTTTGCTGAATTTGTTGATCAGTTCTATGAGCCTTTTAGTTGAGTTTGTTGGATCTTCTAAGTATAATATCATGTCATCTGCAAATAGAGATAGTTTCAGTTCCTCTTTTTCTATTTGTACTCCTTTTATTTCCTTCTCTTGCCTTATTGCTCTGGCTAGAGTCTCAAGTACTATATTGAAAAGGAGTGGTAACAGCAGACATCTTTGTCTTCTTCCTGTTTTTAAAGGTAACTCTCGAAGTTTTTCCCCATTCAGTATGATGTGGGCTGTGGGCCTATTGTATGTTGCCTTTATGATGTTGAGGTATGTTCCTTCTATTCCAATTTTCTGCAGTGTTCTTATCATGAATAGGTGTTGGATTTTGTCAAACGCTTTTTCAGCATCTATTGAAATGATCATATGATTTTTGTCTTTAGTTCTGTTTATGTGGTGGATTAGATGGATTGTTTTTCGTATGTTGAACCAGCCTTGTATCCCTGGGATGAACCCTACTTGGTCATGGGGTATGATTTTCATGATGTGGTTTTGAATGAGTGTTGCTAGTGTTTTGTTTAGAAGTTTTGTGTCTAAGTTCATTATCGATATAGGTCTATAGTTTTCTTGAGCTGTCTTTGGTTTTTGTATTATCGTAATGTTGGCTTCATAGAATGTGTTTGGGAGAGTCCCGTTTCTTTCTATTTCATGGAATAGATTGAGGAGTATTTGGATTAGTTCTTCTGTAAATGTTTTATGAAATTCACCTGGGAAACCATCTGGACTTGGGCTTTTCTTTGATGGTAGGCTCTTTATTGCTGCTTCAATCTCTTTAATTGCTATTGGTCAACTTAAATTTTCTATGTCTTTTTGATTCAGCTTAGGAAGGTTGTACATGTCTAGAAACTTGTCAATATTTTCTAGGTTTTCCATTTTGTTGGAGTATAGTTTTTCAAAGTAGTTTCTGATTATCCTCTGGATTTCCATGATGTCGGTGGTAATATCAGCTTTTTCATCTCTTATTTTAGTAATTTGGGTTGATTCTCTCTTTCAGTTAGGTTGGCTAGAGATTTATCTATCTTTTTTTATTTTTTCAAGGAACCACCTTTTGGTTTTGTTAATTTTTTTGTATTGTTTTTTAATTCTCTACTTTGTTGATTTCTGCTTTGATTTTAATAATTTCCTGTCTTCTACTAGCTTTGGGGTTAGACTGTTCCTGTTTTGCAAGGGCTTTGAGGTGTGTCATTAGGTTATTTATTTGGTGATTTTCTGTTCTTCTTATGTGGGCACTCAGTGCTGTGAATTTTCCTCTTAATACTGCCTTCAGGGTGTCCCAGAGATTTTGATATGTTGTGTCTCCATTTTCATTTGTTTCAAGGAATTTCTTAATTTCTCCCCTTATTTCTTTTCTTACCCATTCCTCATTCAGCAGTGTGGTATTCAGTCTCCATGTGTTTATGAGGTTTCTCTGGGTCTTCTTATAGTTGATTTCTAGTTTCATTCCATTATGGTCTGAAAAGACGCAGGGGATTATGTCACATTTTTGAACTTTACTACTACTCACTTTGTGGCCTAGGATATGGTCTGTTTTAGAAAAGGTTCCATGAGCACCTGCAAAAAAATGTGAATTCAGCTGTAGTTGGGTGGAATATTCTGTATGTGTCTACTAGGTCCATTTGGTTTATGGTGTTCCTTAGGTCTGAGGCGTCTTTACTGACCTTTTGTCTTGAAGATCGATCTAGTGGTGGGAGAGGTGTGTTGAAGTCTCCCAATATTATTGTATTGGGATCTATGTGTGATTTAATGTCGTGAAGAGTTTCTTTTATGAAAGTGGTTGCACCTATGTTTGGGGCATGAATGTTGGCTATTGTTATATCCTCTTGCTGGATTGTTCCTTTTACCAGTAACAAATGACCTTCTTTGTCTCTTCTGATAAGTTTAGGTTTGAAGTCTAATTTGTCTGATATCATAATTGCTGCTCCTGCTTTTTTTCAAGTTCCATTAGCGTGGATTACCTTGCTCCATCTGTTCACCTTTAGTTTGTGGGTATCTTTACTTGTAAGATGTGTTTCTTGCAGGCAGCATATAGATGGATTGTGATTTTTAATGCATTTTGCTAACTTATGTCTTTTGATTGGGAAGTTGAGGCCATTTATATTCAGCGTGATTATTGAGAAGTAGGTTTTCATTCCTAACATTTTGCATTTTAATTTCTGTTTGAGGTAGTGTTTGTTCTTTGCCGAGTTGTTTGTTTGATGTAAATCACTGTTTCTCTGGTTCTGGTGTTTCCTTATTTCTTCTTTGTAATTAATCTCTTTGAGTATTTTCTCTAGTGCTGGTTTGGAAGACATAAAGTCTTTCAGCTTCTGTTTGTCATGGAAGGTTTTTATTTCTCCATCAAATTTGATAGATATCTTTGCTGGGTAGACAAATCTTGGCTGGAAGTTGTTTTCTTTCAGATTTTGGAATATGTCGCTCCAGGCCTTCCTGGCTTTCATGACTTGGTGTGGAAGGTCAGGAGTGATTCTTATTGGTTTGCCTCTGAATGTTACTTGCTCTTTTACTCTCGCTGCCTTTAAGATTCTTTCCTTGGCCTCTACATTAGTCAGTTTGATTATTATGTGGTGTGGTGAACCTCTTCTCTGATCCTATTGGGGGTTCTGTATGTTTCCTGTACCTGTTTATCAACCTCTCTTTCTATATTTGGAAAATTTTCTAATATTACTTCTCTGAATAGATTATTGATTCCTTTAGTTTCAGCTTCTAATCCCTCTTCTATGCCTATTATTATTATTATTATTATTTTGTGGTACCGGGGATTGAACGCAGGGGCATTCTACCTCCGTGCTTCGCCCCCAGCCCTATTTTTTATACTTTTATTTTGAAACCGGGTCTCACGAAGTTGCGGAGGGCCTCACTAGGGAGAGAGATAGAGAGAGAGAGACAGGGAGAGAGAGAGAGAGTGAGAGAGCTGAGGCTGGCCGCGAACCCGGATCCTCCGATCTCCGCCTCCCAACGTACTGGGATTACAAGCGTGCGCCACCACGCCCGGCTTATACGTATTATTTTTATGTTTGCTCTTTTAAGACTGGCTGAGATGTCTTCAATGTCCAATTCATGCTGTCAAATTGTTTTTTCTAATTTATATACTATGTGTTCATTTTTGGAGAGGTCATCTTCTAAGAGTGAGATTCTGTTTTCCATGTGGTCTAGTCTATTGTTAATCGTCTGTATTGATGCCTTCATTTCAATTATTGCATCCTTCACTTCCTTCAGAGCTTCTTTTTGATTCCTGTTCAGGGTGTCAGATTCTTTTCTTATTTGATCCTTCAATTCGTTCAGCCTCTCTCTGAATTCTTTTCAGAAATCCTGTATCATTTCCTTTACTGAAGTTCTTAATTGTCCTTTTGGCAATCTTTGCACTTCTGAGTTGGTGGGTTCTGTTGTTGTGGGATTGTGGGACACTGTTTCTTTGCTACTCTTCCTTTTCATGATTTCAGGTTTCTTATGTTTATACCTTTTTTGCTTTTGCTAGTTCTTTCTCTCTCACTCTGTAGGTTTCCTATGTCTAGTCCCTCTCCCTTTATGGTTATCCTGGAGGTAGCTAGTTACTACTAGGTGAGCCTTAAAGGTGAATAGCCTTTACTGAATGGTTATTCTCACTTGCTCAGTATAATGTCCATTTGCAGGCCTCATTCTTGGTGTCCTTCAGTGATTGGGACCATTGCCTGGTGCCTGTCACTACCTGTGCAAGCGACCAGTGCTGCTATTGCCCTTCTCACTGCAAGTGTGGGTCTCCATGGTCTTCACTTGGGCTGTCCCTATGTCTCTATCTACACCTATGGCAGGTGTCACCAGCAGGGGGCCCCAGGCTTGTGTCTCTCTTTGACTACAGAAGCAGCGGGTGTCGCCTTGCCCCAATTCTGTGCAAACACGGAACTCCATGTTTTCCACAGAGAGGGCTGGTTTGGTCCAATTTTCCCCAGGTACCACAGCTTTATGTCCTGTGTTGATCCCTGGGGACTCTACAAGGGTGCTGCGACCCGCGGGCTGCAAGTCTGTCCCACCCAAATGTTGCCAGGGACTGTCTGCTTATCCACGTGTCTACCACATCCCACAACAGACCCTACTCATGCCTCTTCTGGGGCAATCCACACTGTCTCACACCCCGAGAGTCCCTGTGGCCGCACTGGGTGGTCTTCCCCTGGGGTGGCTCGCCAACTTATGGTCTCATTGAGTGCTGCTCTTAATCTCTGGGTGGGGGGGCTCATTCGCTGCTGCAGGCTCTGGTGAGGCCTCTGGGCCCTAGGGACTATGCCGAGTTTGGATCGAACTGCTGCTCGCTCCCATCTCTGATACTCTGCAGTTCTGGTTTTAGAAGAGCTCCCAGGCTTCTTTGTTGGTGGCCTGCAGAAGCCACAATGGCAGTTTCTGTAGGCACGGTCTTTCCAAGATTGTGCCGGTGTCGCTTCTGCCAACACAGCAGTTCGGGTCTGTGTTGTGCATGTAGCCAGTTGTTGCTCGCCTTCACTGCTGATACTCTGCTGCTGCTGGATGCACAGCAGGTCGCTGGTGTCTCCGCTGGACTTGTGCAGGAGCCACAATGCTGGTAGCTGCCAGCAAAGTCCTTCCAAGATGGCGCCGCTGCAGCTGCTGTAGCTGCAGCTGTTTCATCTCTTGAGCATGGAGCAAGCTGCTGCTTGCTTTTGTCTCTGCTGATCTGCAGTTGAACTCACAACAGGTCTCTGGCTTTTTTGCTGGCGGCATGTTGAAGCCGCAATGCTGGTAGCAGCCTGCGCGGTCCAGCCAACATGGCACCACTGCCGTTCCTTAGGTAAGGCGCTTGGAGTTTTTTACTTTCCTCTGTCTTGTCTTCTGGCTTTGATTCCATTACGTTTTAAACCCTTTGTTGTTTACTTCAAGTTTTTGTTGCTTTTCTTCTCCTGTGGAGAAGTAGCTTTCAGGGCAATTGAGATCCAAGTCTCAGAAAGATCGTAGTGTGGTATCTCCCTTGGTCACCATCTTGGATCCCCTCCATGGTTATTTCTACTGAGCTTGAAATCACCCTGCAGTTACTACCCAGGATCATTTCTCCTCTAATCTCCTCTATTGAATCCCTTTCCTTTCTATTTTTTCTAACAGTCTTTCCATTTCCATAAATACCCACTCCCACCTCTACTTGTCTGGATGGCTAGAATACTTGTCTCAAAATATTGGATGAAGTTTAATTGTTGAGAAAAAATGTAGATTAATGTAAAAATCTATATCTCATAAATCAAAAGACTTCATTTCACTTTCAGATTTACTACCAACTGGAAATCTTGGCAGAGTCACCAACCTTTTCATTTATGAGTTGCAGTTAAAAATGTGTGTCTTACTTTCTGAGGTTATTTTGAGGTGGGATTGGAGAATTTGTATATTTAAATATTTAGAAACATTAAAACCAAAAAAAATCAAGGTGTTCATCATGATAGACACAAACCCAAATGGCCTTACTAGAAAGTATCAAGTTACATCATATTTTCAAGTATTTAACCTTTTTATTTTGCATCATAGAAAAGGTCACTGCCTGAAGTACTGAATGAGCACACACAATAGCTGGGGAAATAAATGACAAATACTTGCAGAAATGTAATGGGAAAGTGTGAAATTTCTCTGTGATTTACTAAACCTGTTGCTCTTCTAGTTTCATCCATTTAACCACAAAGCATTAAGTTTTTCAATGTATACTTTTCTGAGGGCCAAATGAAAAAGAAAAAATGCTACCTCCCATTGGGAGGTTCACTTGTGGAAAAGATGCTACATCCACAGAACACCAGAGCTCCAGGCAGACAGCGCTTCCCAGAGCATGATAAACAGCACTGGATGCCATGAAATTGATGCCATCTGTTTTGTATCCTAAAATTAATATTTTGCTCTCTTTAAAAATAAATTTGAAGGGCTTCTATTTTAAGTTTGTGGCCAGAACCCATCTTTAACTCTTCTTCCTCAAAGGACCCCAATAAAATCAATGCAAATGCATAATTCTGTAGGAGTAAACATATTAAGGAGGGCAAAATATAAAAGGAAAGGATATTTTAATACATTGTTGGCAGATAGAAAGAAAATATTAAACCTGGTACCAGAGTAAATAAAAGGGGCAAAGTTGTATCCAGAATAGGTCAATCTATATATTTAGCAGAATCCCAGAGCAGTTTGAGTGAACAGGTTCTCACTGAATGAGGAGGGAAGGGATAGTGGACTATGGAGCAAAGGAGGTAGTGCAGAGTCTATTTGTGGGACAACTCTATCCATTGCCCTCCACTCTCTGCTTTCCTTCCCTACCCATCCCATCCTGGCAAATGAAAAAACAAACAGCCTGACCATTTATACTATTCAAAAATCTATTTCTCTGTATACACAATAAATGTGAAACTTACAGAAGAGGCAGCTACAGAGATCTCAAAAATAGGAAAGAATTTAGGGGCAAAAAATTATGATATTGTAGTGTAAAAATAGGAATATCTCAGATGTTTTATTTCCCAACAGTGTGACTGAGAGTTTGCAGTGCTTTCTTGTGCCTCTTGATTCTCATGATAACTTCATTTTCTGAGAAACAAACCTTTAACACTCAAAATATTCTGTTTGATATTTAATACATTGGAGGCAAACATTTTTGGAAATCTAAAAATTCTTATGCTATGGCTTTGTAAAGAAAAAATACTCTTGCTCTCAGCTAGAGCTGGCTCTGATTCAGTCATAAAGAACAGCACACAGAAGTCAGCAAATAATGACTAATACATGAGAGCTAAGTGTCAGCTATTGTGCTTAATAGGAATAATTATGTCACCTGCCTTGTGACATTATCAGTAGATTAAAATAAAATAATCTGTTACTTATTTGATATATAGTCATATACATACACATCAAATTTAATTAAATCTAAATGATGTATATGCTTGTGTATATGTATAAAATTTGTGAATATGTATTGTTTAGTGTGTGTATGTGTATATAGATTAGAGTTAAGTAGACTGCATAGACAATATAAACATAAAAAAAGTAATTGTTTTCAGGGACAGTGTTGTGCCTGGGCACAGAAGAAACAGCCATTGAATATATTCTCTATGGCATCTCTCCTTTCTCTATGGCTTTTCTCTTTCTAGGATGAAAGTTTTACCAAAGCTTACAAAGACAATGTACATATGTTAAAGAAATAATGGAATTATTTGGAATAAGGTTTTAAGAATATTATATATTATCCAAATATATTACTGTCTTTTTCCCAGTTGTCAGAGATTTAAAAGTAAAAAAATAACA
Source organism: Glis glis (assembly GCA_004027185.1). NCBI lineage: Eukaryota > Metazoa > Chordata > Mammalia > Rodentia > Gliridae > Glis > Glis glis. The sequence goes on along the minus strand of PVJS01000465.1, from coordinate 68,906 downwards.
TATTTCAAAACAACTGATTTCATTCAAAGACAGCACCTTATTTTAAGCAGCATATGCAATTACCAGCCCTCACATGAAATACTAGAATTGTTTCCCTCCTGAGCATAAAGCTCAGAGTATAGTCTCAGGGGAAAGCAAATTATCAAAGCTGTTAGCAGTGTTGCTGTAAAGGTGTAGATAGAATGGCTGTAGCTCTGCTGGGATGGAGGTAACATCTGGTCAAGAACTCATATCTTGAGTGTGCACACCCTATGCTCTCACAGCTCCCTGTAAGCATCATCACTTAGGGCAATGGGCAGAGCCAAAGGCAGGACTAATGCAAAGGCTTTGTTCTTTCTTACTGTTGTGCTCATATTCCAAACCCTGTAGAGGTTATGCTTGTGGCTCACTGGTCCAGCACTTGCTGAGCATGCAGAAGTCCCTGTGTTTGGGTTTAGTTCCCAGTACCGAAATAACAACTAAGACCAAACCTTGTGCATTCTTTGGGGTAGGGATGCTAGACTTCATTTTAGACTCCAAAGGCAGGTTTAAAAAAAAAGCCAAGGAAAGAAATTTGCTTCTTTCTTCTTAAGCCCTAGAAAGAAGTTCATGAAAGTCAAAAAACTTCCAATTTTTAGGGTCAAGCTGGCTTCTAGAAAGGATCAAACCCTGTCTTTCTTCTCCTTGTTACCTTAGAAGGGTAAGTCTAAAAGACAGAGATTGTGATTGTGATTGTGATTGTGATGTTTAGCCCAACAATGTCTTTGAATTTGGCCTTCCTTTATTAATTCTCAATACCTGTCTTTTCTGGATTGAGGGGACAGAGTAAGGAGCAGAGCCTGCCATGAACATACTTATCTAAATAAGACAAGATTAGGGCATGCCTTTCTTTCTTTTCTCTTTTTCAACATCTTCTGCTCTCAAGTCTTGTATATGGACCCAGTGCAGAAGTTTAGGTTAGTGACTACCTTAGTCTATTTTGGGCTGCTATAATAGAATACTATAAACTAATTTATTGTTCAAAGTTCTGAAGGCTAGGAAGTCCAAAATCAAGACACCAGCAGATTCAGAGTCTGGGGAGGGCCCAATTCCTGGCACCTTCTCACATGGTGGAAGGAGCAAGGCAGTTCTCTGGGGTCTCTTAAATAAGCCACTTATTGCATTTACAATGGCTCCTCCCTCAGGACCTAACCACCTTCTCAGGGTCCCACCTCTAATACCATTGCATTAGAGATTAAGATTTAATATACTTTTATTGTAATTTTATTTTATACTTGCACTGTGATTATATATCATAGTGTGTACAAGCATACATGCATAAAGTACTTCACATATTTCCTTCCTCATCCCACCTTTTTCCCCTTCCCACCACCCTCCCCCAATCCCTTTCACTATTCTACTGGTCTCTCTCCTCATTTATCTGAAGTCCCTTTTGTTTCATATTTTATATCTAGCTTTCACATATGAGAGAAAAGATACTACCTTTGACTTTCTGAAACTGATCAGTCATTTAGCAAAATATTCTCTAGTTTCATCCATTTTCCTGCAAATTACATAATTTTGTTCTCCTTCAAGGTTGAGTGAAATTTCATTGTGTGTATATAACCACATTTTTGTTATCCGTTCCTCTGTTGATGATCACCTATTTTGGTTCCATAATTTGGCTATTGTGAATTGTGCTGCTATAATAAACATAGATATGTGCATGGCATTATACCATTCTTTAGCAGTGAGACTTTAGATAATGTATAACTACACTGGTCTATTGTCCAGCCCTCCATCTCTCAAGACTTTAAACATTTGTATTCCAATCTTTTTAATTTTTTTCATCAAATTATCATTTAAAAATGGACAAAATTGCACTATTGAAAATTCCTTCACTCAACTGTTAAGAATAGCTAATAATGAGACCCGGTTTCAAAATAAAGTATAAAAAATAGGGCCGGGGGCGTAGCGCAGAGGTAGAACGCCCCTGCGTTCAATCCCCGGTACCACACACACAAAAAAAAAGAATAGCTAATAAAAATAAGGACTACTCGGCAACAAATAAGAAACAGCAAATATGTTTTCCCTGAATAACATATTTGAGACAGAAAATGTCCTTACTGAGTTTTTTCCATTAGCAAACACAGAATTTTTGCCTTTATCCTTAACAGCAAACTTTACTCATGACTACTATTCAATATTGTCTCTTCCAGTCTGTTCTAAAGCTGCAATGTAAGCAGTGCCTGCATCAACAAGGCCAGTCAGATCCATCTACAATTAGGGGTCAAGTTTTTGGATCCATTTCTCTTCATTTCAAATAAAGTAGCAGAAGAAATACTTTCTTACCCACTGGAAAACACTGAAAGAATTTGCTTCTCTTATATATCATTTTCTCTGGGTAGCTAGAGAAAGTTTATTAGCTGGCTTAAAAAAATCATGATCAGGGAACATATTCAGGGACCAGGTGGAACATTTTAATGATACATTGGTTTTGTTTTTAATTTTAGGGCAATATTTATGAGAGTTATTAGATAAATTGTAGATAATTTAGATTATTAAACCAGCAAAAATTTTCATGCATATTCAAATATATAAGCTCAAATTTAGATGCACAGTCAGACCAGAGACATGTTCCTCCTTATGAAAATGACATAAATGTAAAATTAGATTGTACCTCTTAAGTACCTTTGCTGTGTAAAGTTACTTTTCTGTTTTATGCAGCCCAGGATTTTTGCATTGGGCATTGTACATTTTCTGCTTGTTTGATGTACAATATTGAATCCTGATTTGTTTAGGTCCTCCCATAATAATTTTGGATTGAAATCTAAGCTAAATGACTGATAAAATCAATTATAAAGGAAATATTTAAGTAGTTTAGAATCTCCTTAGCATTGTATCTAAAAAACCCTTTATAATCATTGGACTGAGTCTTTCATTCATCAACTATTTACTTACTAAATGACAGGTACTATGGTAGCCACTATGGATATAGCAGAAAGACAAGGTCCTGCCCTATGGAAAAAAAAAAACACTAAAATTTACTTCTGGATAATCTATATGATGGGAGTGTGCAAAGTTGCCATTCAATGACAATCATTTCATGCAATCTACCTTAACACACCAGCAACAACACAAAAAAACTATTCTTAAAATGAAATTATTAGCCAATTGACTCAGAGTCTTCTTCCAATTAATCTGAATGGAGGAATTTTGTGTTAATAGCAACTTTTAAGTTTGGTAGAGAAGAAAGTCTATAATCTTTCTTTCATGGATTGAGAAGCTTGTGAGCAAAAGCACTGAGTGGTTGATGCCTCAGTTATTTCAGGGTAAATAAGTTCATCGATCCTCCAGTTAGGAGGACTTTATATGCAACCTTTAAAACATTCTTGACCATGCTAAAAAATTATATTTTTTTGTTGCAACCTGGTGTATACCCATGCAAAATATTCATGGCTAATAATTTACATTTAGCACATACAATATTTTCTAACATTTCAACCCTGTTTCTATTTCATTTCTTTAAAAAAATGATGGTTGCGGTCAATGTTTTTGAATGTCTTAAAAGGATTTTGCTTCACTGGGAAAGAATATGGAGATAAAGGGTAATGTATAGAAAACTCCCACCCACCCACCCCCAAACCTCACACAAGCAAAAATATAGAACCAAGACAATTATAATACCGAGGAGAATAAAAAGTTAATCAGAAAACTTGGACTACTTCTCAGCTGTCTGGAATATTTACATTAAAATAATTATATAGATATTGATCAAACAAAAAGAAATTGAAAGGTAAGGGATTGTAAAAGAAAGATGTTTGTACTTTTTATAGAGGGTCAGCTCAGAGGTGAAGGTTGCTGTAGTAGATGAGAAGCTGTGTATGCAGGTGGGAGTGGGCACCGCAGGGAACTTCTCTTGGTTGTAATGAGCTTTGTAGAGCTAGGCTTTTTGACTTGTTATTCACTGCACAAATATAAGTTTTGATACAAATACAGATTTAATGACAACAGCAACAAATAATTATTAGAGAGAAATATTACTTCACCGTGGCAACATAAGCAAAAATATCTAGAGATGACCACAAAGAAAAATATGTCATGTGAAAAAATGACAAAATTTTACCAAAAGGATAAAGGAATAAGTTAATGAAGGGACATATCATTTTCCTGAGTAGGAGGACCATATACATTAATAATGTCTATTCCTTGGTTATAGTTTTAACAGTCTCAAAATATTATTAGAAGTTTTGGAGATTGGTGAAATGATATTAATCTATAAAATAAATAATTTTGAAAAATAGTGAGGGAATCTTGAGCTAAAGTTATAGTTAAATAAGACTGGAACTGACACGTTAGCCAAGAGAACATTCAGTAGAAAATAATTAATAGCTTTTAAGAAAAATTCATAGTTTCTACAAGGACTTATATAAATACTTAAAACATAAAAATTTGTTTTCAGAAATTTGATATTTGAAATATTAGATCTTATGCTATTTTGGAAGATACAGCTTCAAGGGGATTAAGGTGTTTAAATGTTTAAAGCTGAAAATATCTTGGAAAAGATGAGAAATATTTAAATCAGTTATGCCTTTAGGATGAATAAAAATCAATAGAAACCAGCCCACCACAAAGATTAATTGGTTGTATTTCACAAAAAGGGAAATTTTTGAAAATTAAAACAAACAACACCCTGTGCTTGCTTAGTCTACCGTAACTAACATTAGGGTGAGTAGGTAGAAATTGCTTATTCTGCTATGAACCACATGCCTAATCAGTGATGGGCATTCCCCAGCACCACCACCTCCCTCCCCACCCCAACCCAGAGCCAGGTGTCACTCACCTCTCAATTAACACACTCATTTCTTTAAACAGGTTTGTTCTTGTTTGTTTGACTGGGATAGGATTTTCCCATGAACAGATTTAGCTTTCTTCATTTCCATTCTTCCCTTCTTCATGAGGACCCTCCCTGGAGGTCTCCTGGGAGATATTTCTGTTCACCTTGCCTCTGGCTTTTTTGAGCTGTGGGTTTCTTCAGTTTGCTTAAACTATCAAAATACCATCTACTTTTTATTGTTTTATAATTTTTATTGGTGCATGCAATTGTACATGATAGTAAGATTCATAGTGATATGCACATAACATTATTTAGTCTGTTTCCCCCTATCTCCCTTTTCTCTCCCCTCCTCCCTCCCCCTGCATGATAGTGAGATTCATAGTCATATATTCACACATGCATTTAACATTATTTGGTCTGTTTTCATCCTATACCTCTCTCCTCCATCCCCCAATCCTTTTCTGCTACTCTACTGGTCTCTTTCCTAATATTCATGAAATTCCTTTTCTTTCATTTTTCTCTCTAGCTTCTACATATAAAGGAAAACATGTCACCCTTGATTTACTAAGACTAGCTGATCTTACTTAGCATGGTGTTCTCTAGTTCCATCTATTTTCCTGCAAATGAAAGAATTTTGTTTTTCTTTATGACTGAATAAAACTCCATTGTGTATTTAGACCACATTTTCTTTTTCTAATTCATTTATTGGTGCATTGTAATCATACATCTTGATGATATTCAGGTTGGTAGAAGTATACAGGCACATATCATCGCTCATTTAGCCCTCCCCCAATTCCCACCCACTCCCTCCCCCTTCTCTCCTTCCCATACTCAGCATAGCAATTGACTTTGATAAGTTTGTGTATGTACATCCTGTGTATTAGCATGTTTCCCTCTTCCCCCATCCCATCTCCCTAAATTAGGTTGCCTTCTTTACTCATCTAATGTTTTCTCCATCTTTGGAGTCCCTTCTAAGTCCCATTCTCCCTAGTTTCCACATATCAGGGAGAGCATCCTACCTTTCACTTTTTGTGACTGACTAATCTCACTTAGCATAATGTTCTCCAATTTGATCCATCTCCCTGCAAATTATGTAATTTTGTTCTTCTTTATGGCTGTGTAAAGTTCCATTGTGTACATATCCCATATTTTTGTAATCCATTCATCTGTTGTTGGATATCTTGGTTGGTTCCATAGTTTGTCAATTGTGAATTGTGCAGCCATAAACATAGATACACATACATTAGTCTGGTAGTTTGGTTTCCATTCTTTTGGGTAGATACCTAGAAGTGGTATAGCTGGGTCAAATGATAGGTTCATTCCCAGTCTTCTAAGGATCCTCCACACTGCTTTCCAAAGTGGTCCCACTAATTTGCAATCCCACCAACAGTGTATTAGGGTTGCTATTTCTCCTCATCCTCGCCAGGATTTGTTGTTGTTTTGTGTTTTTAATGATTGCCATTCTAATTGGGGTTAGGTGAAATCTCAGGGTAATTTTAATTTGCATTTCTCTGATTCCTAATGATGTTGAACATTTTTTCATACATTTATTGGCCATTTGTATTTCTTCTTTGGTGAAGTGTCTATTTAGTTCACTTGCCCATTTTTTTATTGGATTATTTGTGTTTTTGGTGGGGAGTTTCTTGAGTTCTCTGTATATTCTAGATATTAGTCCTCTATCAGAGGAATAGCTGGTAAAGATCTCACATTCTCTCAACTCTGTTGAGGTTCTTCATAGTTTCCTTTGCTGCACAGAAACTCTTCAATTTAATGCAATCCCACATATTGATCCTCTTTTTAATGTCTTGTGCCTTTCGGGTCTTGTTGAGGAAGTTTTTACCTGTGCCTATGTGTTGAAGTGTTGGACCTATGCCCTCTTCAAGTAGCTGCACGGTCTCTGGTCTAATTTCCAGATCTTTGATCCATCTCAAATTGACTCTTGTGCAAGATGAGAAAATGGGGTTTATTTCTATTTTTCTGAATATACTTAGCTAGTTTTGCCAACACCATTTGTTGAAGAGGCTATTTTTTTCCAGTGTATTTTTGGCCCCTTTGTCCAAAATCAATTGCCTGTAGGTATGTAGATTTGTTTCTGAATCTTCTATTCTGCTCCATTGGTTTATGTGTCTGCTTTTTTTGCCAATACCATGCTGTTTTTATTACTATGGCTTTGTAGTATGGTTTGAAGTCAGGTATTGTGATGTCTCCTCTATGGCTCTTGTTGCTGAGAACTACTTTGACTATTCTGTTTTTTTTCTTTTTTTCTTGTTGTTGTTGTTCCAAATGAATTTAAGGACTGATTTTTCTATGTCTGTGAAGAATTACTTTGGTAATGTTTTATAATTTTCCTTGTAGAGGTCTTTTACCTCCTCTGTTATGTTTATTCCCAAGTATTTTATTATTCTGGGGGATATCATGAGTAGAAATGTTTTCTGGATTTCTTTTTCAGTGGATTTATGGTTAGCATACAGAAAAGCTTCTGATTTTTTAAGATTGTTGAATTTGTTGATCAGTTCTATAATCCTTTTGGTTGAGTTTCTTGGGTCTTCTAAGTATAATATCATGTCATCTGCAAATAGAGACAGTTTCAGTTCTTCTTTTCCAATTTGCACTCCTGTATTGAAAAGTAGTGGTGATAGTGGACATCCTTGTCTTTTTCCTGTTTTTAAGGGGAACTCTCCTAATTTTTTTTTTATTCAGCATGATGTTGGCTGTGGGCCTTTATGATATTGAGGTATGTTCCTTCTATTCCCATTCTCTGCAGTGTTTTTATCATGAATGGGTGTTTGATTTTGTCAAATGCTTTTTCAGTGACTATTGAAATGATCATGTAATTTTTGTCTCTAGTTCTGTTTGTGTGGTGGATTACATGGATTATTTTTTGTATGTTGAACCAGCCTTGCATCCTTGGGATGAACCCGACTTGGTCATGGTGTATGATTTTCTTGTTGTGGTTTTGAATGCATGTTGCTAGTACTTTGTTTAGAAGTTTTGCATATAAGTTCATCAACAATATAGGTCTGTAGTTTTCTTTTCTTGAGATGTCTTTATTTGGTTTTGGTATTAATGTGATGTTGGCTTCATAGAATGTATTTGGGAGAGTCCCATTTCTTTCTATTTCATGGAATAGATTGGGGATTAGTTCAGTAAAGGCTACAATAGATAATTTCAATTCTGGCTTACTTTAATCACTTATCAAAGTTTCTGTTGTGTTTGCTCAGTGTGACAATGTTTGCTTTCCAATGAACTAAAAAAAAGTGGGCAGGGGGGGTCTTGCACACAATCTTGTATATAGTTAGCCTCCCAGTTCTGTGTGTGTGTGTGTGTCCATTCCACATTCCATTCATTCATTGATTTTTCAATATTGTCCAATTACTATGTGCTAAGTATTGTTTTTATTCCTCAGGATTAATTATAGTGACTATTAGAGCCTTTGATATCATGAAGTCTATCACGTAATGGTGTGATAGGGAAAAATTAAGAAATGACACAAATATTCATAAATTTTTATTAAGCACTGTAAACAAATAAGGTACTTACCTTATTTGAGTTTGAACTCTTTGTGATAAGATTAAAGTGCTAATCCTAAGTAATCTATGTGTTGATTCTAGATACCTGAATGCTACTCTGCTGGTCTTGATGGTAATTGATATATAACACTCTCGGGTCCCGCCCAAGAGTGGTATGATACTGACAGGGGAGAAAAACGCCGACAGCCCGAAATCACACACCACGGACTGGGAGATATGTCTGGCACGATCTCGTTTATTAGAAAGCCAATCCCCCTTTTATAGTAGAGACCATACAGGAAACTCGCAAGCAGTAGGGTGTGACCCAATGGCACGTGAGGGTCGGATCACCACGCCCCCCTGTAACCTATCATAGGTAGAGGCACCTGTTGTCTGTGAGCACGGAAGGAGGTAACTGCCTATCATAGCCCTCCTGAGGTTAGGTGGGGCTATCTGCGGGACCTCCCTCTGAGGGGTCCACCAGCGCCATCTTTGCCATTGATATGCCGAGTCACTGCCACGTGGGAGAGGCCCGGTACTCGGTACTCTAGAGCAGGCTTCTGCTAGTCCACCAGGCCCTTTCATGGCACTGGGTGGAGACCCCAGCATAACACCAATATAAGGATGAAGCAGCTTTATCACATGGACTCCAAATGTCTTCAGGAGGCTGGAGCTTTGAATATGGGAAAATCAGAATTGAGCACTTCAGCAATGTGCCACATATTCAGGTTTGATTTTCTCTGTCTTCCCTTGCACCATTTATCTTCCTTGCCATGACCTTTTGGCCCCCTGCCCCAAATATCATTTTTATTACATTATGATCCTTCATCTATGCTCCAACTTCAATTTCAGTTCTTGGGGTCTCCTCACTGCACTGTGTATCCTTCTTATCTCCAAGTCCTGGCTCACACTTTCCCTTCTCAAAGCTCTTCTCCATTAAGCCCAGTTCTAACTTCCTTCAAATGAATGTTTAATGTGTATCTCACTCAAGAAAACAAGGGAAAGCCATTTATCCTTCCATTCACCTATTTAGTACACACAGGCAATGAGCTAGAGTCTAAGAAAATAACTATGAAGAGAATGAAAACAATGCAGCATGAAAATAACTTGTAAGAGTGTTTTGATGAGAAACACTGAAGTAGGTGTTTAATGAAGTCAAAATAAGAACAAATTTTGCATATTTTAAGCAATTTGTCACAGGAAAGAATTAGAATTATTTAGAATTACTTATGCAACATTATGCATATTCCAAGGAAATGGTAATTTGCTTATTAATAAAGGCATAATAAAATATACACAAAGAAAGAAACTGCCATCTTTATTTTCCCATCAACATGAATTTCAACATATTTAACTCTTTTTCACTCACCAAAATAATACTGGTTAGTGGATTGTGAAATATATTTATGGGGCTGCAATCAGCATTTTTTTTTTTTTGCAGTACTAGGGATTGAACGCAAGGGTATTCTACCCCTGAACTACAACCCCAACCCTATTTTTTATTCGTTATTTTGAAACGGTCTCACTAAGTTGCAGAGGGCCTCACTAAAGTAACTGAGGCTGGCTGCAAACCTGCAATCCTCCTGTTTCAGTCTCCCAAGTACTGGGATAACAAGCGTGTTCCACAACGCCCAGCCTGGCTTTTGTGTGTGTGTGTGTGTGTGTGTGTGTGTGTGTGTGGTACTGGGAATTAAAACCAGAGGCATTCTACCTCTGAGCTACATCCCCAGACTGATTTTATTTCTTATTTGGAAACAGGGTCTCAGGAGGTTGCTGAGAGCCTTATGCTTAGCCATTTTTAATATATGAAAAAACATGCTTTGCTGTTACTTAAACTTATGTTCATTTGATTATTTATAAGGTTTAAAATATTTTAATATACTTCTCATTTGAATTTCTTCAGCATATTTCTTTGTCCACTGAGTTATTATGGTTTCTTATACTGATTTATCAAAAATATCTTTATGAAATGTTAATTTTAATTAGAATCATTTCATGATTTTGAATATTACTTTAAATGTTATAGAGCATTTTCCCACTAAATTGAATATTCACACAACATTGATTAAAACATTATTGGTTCCAGGTGACTGGCTAAGCACAATATATTTTTCTCCCTGTCTTGTAAGTTTCCACAAAAATGATGATAGAATTTTGGGGAAATAGAATCAGAAGTAAAAAAAATAACGGGAGCATTAGCAGAGGGGAAATGTTGACAGATTTTTGGATATCAAAAATAGATGGAGGAAGCTTGGAGTGGTGGTGCACGCTTGTAATCCCAGTACTTGTTTTGTTTTTTGCGGTACCAGGAATTGAACCCAGGGGCGTTCTACCTCCGAGCTACACTCCCGGCCCTAATTTTTATCCTTTATTTTGCAACCGGGTCTCACGAAGTTGTGGGGGGCCTCACTAAGTAGCTGAGGCTGGCCTTGAAGCGGGATCCTCCGGTCTCCGCCTCCCAAGTACTGGGATTACAAACGTGCGCCACCACACCAGGCTCAATAATCCCAGTACTTGGGAGGCGGAGACCGGAGGACCCAGGTTCGCGGCCAGCCTCAGCTACTTAGTGAGGCCCTCTGCAACTTAGTGAGACCCTGTTTCAAAAAATAAAGAATAAAAAATAGGGCTGGGGGTGTAGCGCGGAGGTAGAACACCCCTGGGTTCAATCCCTGGTACCGCAAAAAAAAAAAAATAGATGGAGGATTTAGAATGGCAATCATCAAGAATACAAGCAATAATAAATGCCAGCAAAGATGTGGGGAAAATGGAACATTTAGACATTGTTGGTGGGATTGTAAATTAGTACAACCACTATGGAGATCAATATGGAAGGACCTCGAAAGACTAGGAATAAAACTCCCATACAACCCACGTATACCATTCCTTGGTATCTTTCCAGAAGAATTAAAAGTCAGAATACTACAGTGATACATGCATGATACCCATGCAGCATAATTTGTAATAGCCAAGTTATGGAGCCAACCTAGGTGTCTGTCAATAGATGAATATATAAAGAATGGTCTCCAACTGATCCAAGATGGTGACAGAGTAAGGACACCCAGTTGAGCCTGTCTCTTACTCATCTCGGGGCCCTGAACTGAACAGCACTACACATCCCATACTACCTTCATGGGAGATAGGAACTGAAGACAAAGACAATCAAGAATACATACAAACCCACAGTTTAACACCCGGCTGAAAAAGGGGAAAAAAAGTCAACCAACCAGAGATGCGAGAACAATAGCAGCGAACCCAGTCTACAGACTGGGTCAGTGGACACACAGGGACCTTCAGAAGACCCGAGAAATCTTATAATCAGCCGGAGGCCTTCCTCACAGACATCGAACTCACCAGCCACAAAATCCCACAGCCCCAGGATGAAAAGACGGAGAAGGACGACTATATCCACTTCCGCGTCCATCGCCACCCCTTGATCCGCCACACACAGGGCAATAGCTGTGAGCAGCAGCCTCACGGGATAACTGAAAAAGCCCCCCCAAAAGAGGGGGTGGGTACACAAGCAGTCTGTGGCTGCAGCTGAACACGAAACTCTGAGGAATACAGGTCGGAAAGCTGCAGACCAACCCAGCCTTCTCTGGGTAGTGCGCCAGACCAGCCCAAACTGGACTCAGCGCGGAAACAGGCAGAGATGGACAAAGGGGGCAGTGGAAAGTGCGATGTCCCAGCCCTGTGCCTAGACCAACCCAAGCAGGACTCGCGCCAAAGCAGACAGAGAGAAAGCAGAAGCAGACAGAGGACAAAGAGACAGGGGCAGTGGGAAGCACCAGCGTCTCATGCCTGCGCTGAGACTAGCTCAAACAGGACTTGGCTTTTTAAAAATTTTCTTTGTTATTTTTTCTTTTTTATCATTATATATATTTTCTTATGTATTATATATATATATATTTCCTTAAATATATGTCTTATATATATATTTTCCCTCTTCGCCATTTTGTTCTGTATGTTTCTTTTTTTTGTAGGATTTTATCTTGTTTTGTTTTTATTGTTTTTCTGTTTTTCCCCCACCACCTTTGCAAGCTTTTTCCCTATCTTCTATCTCCTCCCTTATCTCCTTCCTTTATTTTGTGTTGTTTTATCTGTCAGACTCCAAGTGGACCTGTCTACCAACCTTGCATTAAATACATTCGTATCACTATACCTAATTATACTAGGTTGACTATTAGAATTCTCCTTTATCTTCACTATCTCTAATCCCTACTATATATTACCTAACTACACTCAAACTCTTATTCTATTTGATTCTATTCTCTACTTTACCCTATTCCTGCATTCTTTACTCCAGCTTTTTCCTCCTCACTCACCTCACCATTGAATACAACACAACTCACCCTTGTATATACCAGCTGACTCCTCTAAACCCCCACTGATGAGATTGGACAATAGGTGAACCACCAGAAAGGACTGCCAGACACTAAAGACTAACCACAGCTGACAGACAGAACCACTCAACAGCCTGCACATAGAAGTTTAAAAACACACAGGGCAGAAACTGTTCTACCCACACCTCTGAGTCTACTCTCTATTATGGAGGTAACAGACAGGTCCTTGGGCCTCAACACCTGGAACTCATCAACATCACCACTGCAGCAGGTAGAAGGAACCCTAGAGTAACTGCAACCCAGTACGGACGATCTACAGTGGAGTGATACAGGACACAGATTTTGAAGTTGGTATTAAAGGGTAATAAACACACAACAGAGAGCTGAGAATACCCATACAGTAGAGGCTAGTCACTTTTAAGGTGTACCTAACAGTAAATATCTACCTCCAGAATAACATACTATAAAGGGAAAGAGATTAGACATAGGAAACCTACAGAGTGAGAGAGAGCTACCAAAAGCTTAAGAAACCTGAAATCATGAGAAGGAAGAATAGCAAAAAAACAATGAATTCCCACAACTCCACAATAACAGAGCCCACCAACACAGAAGTGCAAAGATTTCCAGAAGGACAATTCAGAACTTAAGGGCCTGCCAACATATCCATTAGAAACCCTGTTTACTTGCCATAAAGACAAGGAAAAAATTGCTTCAGGCTAAATTGTCTTAGAAGACATTATCTGGAAATGAATGCTTTTTCTAATTAATAACTATACAGAACTTGGAAATTTTCAGTAAGTTCAACATATGATATACATTACCCTGCTTCTATTTTGTATTTCTACTTTCAATAAGGAAGTTTGCTCAGTTTTATATGAAAGCCTTTATTTCATGAGTATTTGCTGATGAAGTAATCTTCTTGCTATTAAATAAGGTAATTAATATTATAAAATACCAAGTTTTATGTGCATGTATATCTCTATCACTTTGAACTACATTATGATGTAAGACTACAATGCACCAATAAAAATATGTTAAAAAAGAAAATAACAGTTGAAGGCATCATAGCAGAGAGGTAAAAATACAATGTGTATGTGTGTGTGTGTGTGTGTGTGTGTGTGTGTGTGTAAAATGTGCTTATCACAGGAGGGCAGGAACAGGGAGTTAGTGACATCTAGTACAACTCAGTCTAATAGGTTGCGAGAAACATGGATTAACTTTTTAACCATTTATTTATAAGTACTTTTAATGTAGTCACTAAGGGTCTTATAAAACTAAATTTCTTAGAAGCTAGGTGGGAATTTTTTCTAGCTGTTGAGATGTTTATCCCATTGATTTTTGTTATTGTCTGGCAAGATAAAAACAATATATCTCATTCTTCAGGCTTATTACAATTTTTTCTGTGCTAAGTACAATCATACATTGTTTAATGATGGGGATACATTCTGAGAAACATGTCATTAGGTGATTTCATCATATTGTGAACACCATAGAGCCTACTTTATGCAAACCTAGATGGAGTAGGTCAACACTTGATGTGGTTTTTTGATGCAATCCGGAGACACAGTAAACAGGAGATATATAAGGTTGCTGCCAGTGCAATATGGCATACTGTTTTATTTTTTTATGTAAGTAGGAGGAGTACACTGTAAAATAATGATAAAAATTATAGTAAATACATAAGCCAGTAACATAGACATTTATTATTGTTATGAAGTTTTATGTACTGCAATTTAAATGTGATCTATTTTTATATGATTGGCAGCACAGTGGGTGTCCTTCCACCAGCAACACTACAAATACCTGAGTAATGTGTTGTGTTACAATGTTAGGATAGCTATGACATCACTAATTTTTCAGCTCCATTATAATTTCATGGGACCACCATACAAATATATGCAGCCCATTGCTGACTGAAATTTTAATAGGCATGACTGTATTCTTTCTACTATAAAGATGCTTATATACATTTTTATTCAAATTATCAGAAAAATTCCATTATACAATCAGTTTTTAGACTGATTATCAATCATAATCAATTATGATGAACATAATTATCAATAATAACAAATTGCAATAATTATCAATCATAATTATTTATTACAATAATTATGACAGCTTAGTGGCACATTATACTGTATCTTTAATTTAGAAACAGGTTCCTACTCGTCCAACATAGTCCAAACATAATAGCCCACCACTCTTAATCAGTGTGTAAGCAAATGAAAACTTTTTTACTTTTTTGCAGTATTGGGGATTGAACCCAGAGGCATTCTACCTCCAAGCTACACCACCAGCCTGATTTTATTTCTTATTTGGAAACGGGGTCTTGGTAAGTTGCGGAGGGCCTCACTAAGTAGCTGAGGTTGGCCTCCTGTCTCAACCTCCCGAGTACTGGGATTACAAAAGTGCGCCACCATGCCCAGCTATGAGAACTCTTTTAACATGATGAATAGACCACATATAGGAAAAATAAAAAATAAATTGAGAAGATAAAACCTTAGAAGTGTTTTTTATCATTGATACTTGTTCTCTGTCTTACATTGCAAAATTCCTTCAATGAGTCATTTTTAATATTCTGAAAAATTATTTTTTTTAGCAACAAAGAAAAATCAAGTTAAATTGGATGCATCTGACTCAATACAGTCTAATTTGGTAGTACTTACCTAAAGAGATCTAATCTCATAGAGTTTCTGTTCTTTCTAGGGTCCCATCCAATTACTTTGAATCCTAGATAGCTATCATGGGCTCTATGGCAGGACAGAGCCTTGGGTGGGAATGTTGGGACACTTTTCAGAGGTGGACAATGTTTTGTGACTTCTTTTGTCTCTCTTCTCCGTATCAGCTGAAAGAATCAGTGCTGACTCCACCTCTGTTATCACAAACACAAGGTTCAGTCTTTATCAAGTACTCCTTTAATCGCTGTAGAAATATCAACAAAAAGTATGATACTTGAAAATGTCTATCAGCGATCATGAAGCCTAAGATGCATCTTTCTTAGACATAACTGAAAAGAAATAGAAAGAAATATATGAATAACCCAAACGATGCTTGAGCAGAACTTGGTGAAAGAGCTCCAGAGTATGGAGATTTAGAACTTATTTCAGCTAAATCAGCTGGGTGCTCTTTTTTTTTTTTTTTTTTTTTTTTTAGTTTATTGAGTTAAAACAATCAACTATGGTTGATTATCAAGAAGATTCCCTGTGCCCTTTCTTTTTGTTTTGTTTTGCAGAACTGGGGATTGAACCCAGGGGCATTCTACCTCTGGGCTACATCCCCGGCCCTATTTTTTATCCTTTATTTTGAAACTGGGTCTCACTAAGTTGCGGAGACCTCACTAAGAAGCTGAGGCTGGCCACGAACCTGGATCCTCCGGTCTCCGCCTCCCAAGTACTGGGATTACAAGTGTGCGCCACCACACCCGGCCCCTGTGCCGTTTTTAATCTCTCTATCCCTATACCATTTACCTTGGCAAGTGTTTTGTGAGCAATTGAGTGCATAATTGTTGATTGTTCAAGTTAGTTGATGGTGTTGTTTAGGTTTCTATATCCTTACTTATTTTCTATCCACTTGTTTGAGCGAAGAGTACTGATGTCTCCCAGCTGGGTGCTCTTAAGCACCTGTTAAAAAAAATGAACTACATTATGATGTGAGATTATAATGCACCAATAAAAGCATAAAAAATCTATATTTTTTAAACAGATTTTCAAATTAAAAATAGAAACAAAAGCAAAAATCACTATGCAGACCAAAATCACTATGTAGACCAAACATCATTAGATGTTTGCTGCTGTGCATGTTTGCAGCTGTTGTGACTTAACACTACAAAATCAATTCTTTCTGGCTCTCATACTTTTAGAATTGAGGGAAATAAGAATCATGAAAATAACATGGAAGCTTGAGGACAATGTGTAACTTGAATTGAGTATTGAAGATTAAGATTCAAGTAGACAAAAAAAGAGAAATTATGTAGGTAAAGCTGGATATGAATGAAGATGGGATGGCATAGTGATACCGGGTGCAGCTCCGGATTTGATTATACCAAATCAATTAGGGGAGAAAATCGGAAACGGTATTAGAGTAACCAAGGACGCGGGCTTTAGAGTCATGTGGATGTATGTTTAGAATTTGAATTCTAGGCGGGCATGGTGACGCATGCTTGTAATTAAAGTACTTAGGAGGTTGAGACAGGAGGATCACAGGTTCACAGCCAGCCTCAGCTACTTAGTGAGGCCCTCTGCAACTTAGTGAGACCCCGTTTCAAAATAAAGAATAAAAAATAGGGCCGGGGGTGTTACGCGGAGGTAGAATGCCCCTGGGTTCAATCCCCGGTACTTCAAAAATAAATAAATAAATAAATACATACATACATACATAAATAAATAAATACATAAATAAATAAATAAATAATAAAATCTGAATTCTGCTTCTTAATACCTATGGGAACATGGATTTTTCCTTAATCTCTCTGAACCTCAGTTTCTTCATTAATGGTGATATTAATCACACCAGCTTTATGTGTTTTCTGTGAGAACCAAATTAGTTTATGTGTGATAGGCCTGCAGCTGATTTAAACAGTAATCGTAATTTAAAATATAGAATGGAAGCAGGTTGTTGAGTATTTTGACCAAATGGCTATGGGATGATGGCACGAAGGCATAGGCATCTGTACATTTATAGGCAGGGCAAATAATTCAGACTTTAAGATGGACCATAGAAAGCCTGTCAGCTGGTGTTCACCAGTCTCTGATCCAGAGGCTTTTATGGCTGGGCATGGGTGAATGTGGTACACGCACATGCAGGCATGAGTTTGCTACTCACAGTCAATCCAAGTATAATTCTAATTGATTTTAGATGAATCATTAATTATTCCAATTATAGGTCTACAATATACTTGCTAGAAGCAAAAAAAAAAAAAAAGAGAAAAACAAACAAAACTTCCGGGCATTGGATTTGATGTGACAGGTATTTTATCACAGCAACAGAAAGCTAGCACAGCTTCTTATTGTAAAATATCATAAAACATAATTATGTCTCCAGTTTTTGCCTCCTAATAATGTGAGCAATCTTATATATACTTGGGGTGGAGAAACTGGATGATCATATGTAATTTAAAATATAGAATCAATAGATTTCCAAATGTATTGACTTACTGCCCCCTTTTCAGAAAAGAAATTACTCAGTTCCCCCGGGTGCTTCTACCATCCCTTATTTTTATTCTGTGTCTCTCAAATGCACCTAAGGGTACTAATGCCCCCCCTGGATTATTCCAGTGTTCCATCCCCGAGGGGTGATAGCACTGACTTTGTCAATCTATGACTGTAGACTGATTATGTTGCTGTGTAGAAATTTTAGAAATAGTTCTCTTAATTATGGCTTTATACAATAACTCCATGTGTATTCCTTATAAAACAACTAATTAATAGGTTGGTTCTAGGTTGACACTGAAATACTGTCAATGCAAGTCTTCTAATCTAGAAACCAAGAACTTTTCAAATTGTTCTTTTTAATTTTGATATTTATTCATGTACAGTATTTTCTACTTAGTGACAAGCACTGCGTTGACATATCTGAAGTGAACAGAAAGGCTCATTTTTAGTTCTACCATGGCCATATTGAGGAGTGGAGAAAAATGAAGCTACCCCTCATTCTGGTGAAGTTCTCATGTATCGCTTTGAAAGTGGACTTGTTCATTTTATAGCTATATCTCCCCTGATTTTGTCATAAGAAGATGAGAGTGTACAATAAATTAAATAAAAGTTCTATTTTGTTCAACTTGAATTTCAATCAATTATTGATTATGAGATTGTTGAAAGTATTTTGAGTGGGAAAATATTGAACTGATGGAAGTAAGGCAATTTAATATGAAATTCAACCATAATAGTACCACTAAATTTTCTATTGAACTCATTTTCAGGAACTACTGAACTATTTTTCCCATTTATTTATTTATTTATTTACTTACTTTTGTGGTACTGGGAATTGAACCCAGAGACATTCTACCTCCAGGCTACATCCGTAGTTCTTTTTTTAGTTTTTCATTTAAAAATAGGGTCTTGCTAAGTTTCTGAGAGTCTTGCTACATTGCTGAGACTATGCTCAGACCTGTAATTCTCCTGTCTCAGCTTCCCAAGTACTGGGATTATAGGCATACACACCACACTCTGCTCAATTTCTGATATTTAAAAAACAATTCTTGCAAAATAATTTTATTTTTTTGCTCAAATTTTTTTTGTCCTGTGAATTTCAAGTCACTCTGAAGAAAGCCATTTTTAGTTATTGTTAGAGCAAATACTCACTTGGATATCAGCTGGGTTTGGTTTTTGGCTAGGTAGAAAGAACACTGCATTTTGAATGTTGCTATGACCTGTCAGTTTCTAGCTATTCTATTTCCTGGGTCTCATAAAATGCATTAACAATACTGAAGTTTTTTTTAATGTATGAACAAGAACATTTGTTTTCTCTTTATAGGAAAATTTTAAAGTGTTGAATGGATACAAAGATGTTTTATACTTCCTGTGTTCCTCTCCAGCAGCATGTCATAACCTTGCTTAAGGTTATGACTGCATTTCTGGCTTTAAGCTGGGTTCTATATATGTGTAATTTTTTCTCAGTAATAAAATGATAGTTAAAATCATAGTTTCAGCTTTTATATCTTTATTATTCACATTCAAGTTAATGTTAACATTTGTCTAATTTGTCACTGACCACGTTTACATTTATGTACCATGTCTGAGAAAAATATCAGGTTTAGTGCAGTGTCTGCCATTCATTAGCTTTGTAAACTTGGTTATCTCTTCAAATTTTCCAACAAATCAGGATATTGTGGCAGACGGGCCTTTTCCCTTCTTTTTTTTTTTTTTTTGCAGTACCGGGGATTGAACCCAGGGGCGTTCTACCTCCGTGCTACACCCCCGGCCCTATTTTTTTATACTTTATTTTGAAACTGGGTCTCACGAAGTTGCGGAGGGCCTCACTAAGTAGAGAGAGAGAGAGAGAGAGAGAGAGCTGAGGCTGACCACGAACCCGGATCCTCCAGTCTCTGCCTCCCAAAGTACTGGGATTACAAGCGTGCGCCACCACGCCCGGCCTTTTCCCTTCTTTTATAGCACCCTATAGTTTATAAAATTTAACAACTCCCCAGGATTCTTTTTGAAATGCACGTAATCAAACCTTATGCACTAGCTTGTGTCCAGTGAGATGAGGGGCAAAGAATACAAGTCTGTGGAAGTTGTTGCAAATGCCAAGCAGACATAGTGCAATAGCAACATTAGGATCAAAGATGAGACAACATGAGGTAAGGTCAGAAAATGCATATGGCAACATTTGCATGCAGATGGGAGGCGATAGTGCAACTGTTACATGACCTAATAGTATGGAGTAGGGTGGAGCTGGAGAACAACTTGAGAAGCAGTAGGTGTTTGATTAAGAGAATGAGCTTCATAGCTGGACTGCTTGGGATTAGATCCTAGAGCCACCGCCTCCTAGCCAGATGATTTGGGAAAGTTGTTTGATATTTCTGTGGCTCAGGTTCCTCAAAACAGTACATACTTCACAAGGATTTTTATGAGGATTAAATGAGCTGATATACATAAGACAATTTTAAAAGATTCTTGGCACACCATAACTAGTATATTATGTTTTTTGCTATTGTTTTTAATCTAGTGAAACTCCAAATTATTGAGATTAAAACATTTAATAAATATTAACTTTAATAAGAAGATTAATCCCTTTACAGTCACGTTTGCTGCGGATTTTCTATAGCATGGAAGTCTTTTAAAGCTTTATGTAGTCAAAATCATTGATCTTGCCGGGCGTGGTGGCGCACGCTTGTAATCCCAGTACTTTGGGAGGTGGAGACCAGAGGATCTGGGTTCGCGGCCAGCCTCAGCTCTCTCACTGTCTCTCTCTCTCTCTCTTTCTCTCTCTCTCTCTCTGTCTCTACTTAGTGAGGCCTCCGCAACTTCGAGAGACCCGGTTTCAAAATAAAGTATAAAAAATAGGGCCGGGGGCGTAGCGTGGAGGTAGAACGCCCCTGCGTTCAATCCCCGGTACCGCAAAGAAAAAAAAAATCATTGATCTTTTCTAAAAGAATGTTTAAAGATGAAAAAAAGGCGTATTTATTTCTAACAATAATATGTACACATTTTGACATAAGCATCACATGCATACTATTTCATATTTCTTTAGTATCTCATAAAAATCTTCTATATTTATCTTAGTGTATATGATGATTTTGGCTCATGTTAACACTGAACCTTATAATTGACTTCACTCTTGGTTTTCATTTAAGTCATAGTTGAATTTGAAACCAAATTGTAACAATTATGCTCAATAATAAGTAATAAGTAATAATTAGTAATAAGTTAGTAATAAGTTGGGTGTGATGGCGCACCCTTGTAATCCCAGTATTTGGGAGGCTGAGACCAGAGGATTCGGGTTCACGGCCAGATACTTAGTGAGGCCCTCTGCAATTTTGTGAGACCCTGTTTCAAAATAAAGAATAAAAAATAGGGCTGGGGGTGTAGCTTGGAGGTAGAATTCCCCTAGGTTCAATCCCCAGTACCGCAAAAAATAATAATAATAATTAGTAATAAGTTTGTATTAAGTTTATGTTATTGATTAGCCATTAATGTACTTTTGTATTGTAACATTTTCATTGCTATAATTAATGCTACAATAAACCCATTCTATATTTTTCATTTTTTGATGAATCATATCTTTTATTTTTTGCAATACAGGGGATTGAACCCAGGGGCATTCTACCTCTGAGCTATACCCCCAGGCCTATTTTTTATACTTTATTTTGAAACCGGGTCTCACGAAGTTGCGGAGGGCCTCACTAAGTAGAGAGAGAGAGAGAGCTGAGGCTGGCCGCGAATCCAGATCCTCCAGTCTCTGCCTCCCAAGGTACTGGGATTACAAGCGTGCGCCACCACGCCCAGCCCCCAGTCCTATTTTTTATTCTTTATTTTGAAACAGGGTCTCACTAAGTTGCGGATACCTCACTAAGTAGCTGTGGCTGGCAGTGAACCCGGATCGTCTGGTCTCAGCCTCCCAAGTACACCACCACGCCCAGCTGAATCATATCTTAAAATAACATATCTTAAAATAACAAGAAAGCCCAATATAAAATAGGAGTAGGATCCTAAAACTACATCATATTTACCATACATTTTCTCTTACTCTTTCTTTGGTATCTGTGACAGAAGCCGAGTCCTTCATCACACAGTTTTTAAAACAACTAGCCTAAACAATCGTTTCACATATACTTTCTAAATTTGCTTGTAGTTCAGACAAGACTATCAGAGATTTCTATTCTTTCATCATTGTTTAGTCCACCATTAGAAAAATTTCACTGAATTACTCTTTTTTACTCTCAACTTCGATGAGATCAATGTTTTTAGATTTCACATAAGAGTGAGATCATGCAGTACCTGCCTTACTGTGCCTGACTTATTTCATTCAACATAAGGATCTCTAGTTCCTTATGTGTTGTCATAAACAATGGAATTTTTTTTTCTGGCTGATATTCCATTGTGTATATGTACCATTTTAAAAAATCTATTAATCAGTTCATGAATAAGATGATTATTTTCATTTCTTAGCTATTGTGAACAATGCTGCAGTAAACATGATAATGCAGATGTCTCTTCAATTTATTGATTTCATTTCTTTTGTATATGTACCTAGTTTGCTGGTAGTTTTATATTTAATTTTTTTAGGAACCCCCATAATGTTTTCCATACTGGCTGTATTAACATACACTCCCACTAACAGTGTGAAAGGGTTCTCTTGTCTTGTACCCTCATCAGCATTTGTTATCCTTTTTTTCCCTTTGATAATAGTCATTTTTATTGAAGTGAGGTGCTATCTCATTGTGGTTTTGATTTGTATTTCTTTGATGATTGGTGATGTTGAACATTTTTTTCATATACTTGTTGTCTTTTGTGAAATTGGCTATTGCATGTTGTCTTTTGAGAAATGTCCATTTAGGCCTATGCCCATTTTAAATTGGGTTATTCATCTTTTTTGCTGTTGAGTTATTTGAGTTCCTTATATGTCTGAGTATTAACCTTTGGTCAGAGATATAGCTTGCAAATATTTTCTTCAGTTCTGGAGGTTGTCTCACCACTCTGTTGATTGCCATTCTGTGATTATTTCTTTTGCTGTGCAGAAATTTTTTGGTTTGATTTAATATCATTTGTCTATTTTTCCTTATGTTTTCTGTGCTTTGGGGTTCCTGTCTAAAAAGATCCTTGCCCATTTCAATGTCCTGAAATGTTTCTTCTACATTTTCTTTTGGATTTTTCATAGTTTCAGGTTCTACATCTAAGTCTTTAATCTATTTTGAGTTTATTTTTGTAATTGATGAGAGACAGCGTTCTAGTTTCATTCTCCTGCATACAGACAACCAATTTCCCCAGCACCAGGAAAAGGAAAATACTATCCTTTCTCCAATGTGTGTTCTTAGTACCTTTGTCAAAACCAATTGACTTACTTCTACATTCTTGATTCTGTTCCATTATGCCAATACTATGCTATTTTGACTACCATAGCTTTGTAGTAGTTTTAATTTTATTGTCTTATTCAGTTATATTATTATCGACTGCAAACATAAAGAGAAGTAAATATTGTGCAAAGGGTGACAAAAATCAGCAATCAACATAAAAAAAAATCATAAAGTATGCACAATAGTTCTTGATATATACTGATACATTAATAGGTATTAGTCATTAATAAAGCATTTTCTAGCTAACCACATTCCTGGTATTTTTAATTTCCATTTAATAAAAGAGATTAAAGGTTATATTTGCAGCAAACATCTTTGTAATAGAGAACTTTACTAACTGGGTCACCGTTGTCTTAGCAGACCTTTTTAGGCAAATGATCCTCTGTTGTGCTCCTGTAAGATAATGACATTTTTTTTTGCGGTACTGGGGATTGAATGCAGGGGCGTTCTACCTCCGCGCTACACCCCCGGCCCTATTTTTTTTTATACTTTATTTTGAAACTGGGTCTCACGAAGTTGCGGAGGGCCTCACTAAGTAGAGAGAGAGAGACAGGGAGAGAGAGAGAGAGAGCGAGAGAGAGCGAGCTGAGGCTGGCCACGAACCCAGATCCTCCGGTCTCCACCTCCCAAAGTACTGGGATTACAAGCGTGTGCCACCATGCCCGGCAGACAATGACATTTTTTAACAATCTTCGTGTGCCTATCTGTAATTGTCTTGGTTAAATGTTCAACAGACATGGTGCATATATATATACACATATATATATATATATATATATATATATATATATATGTTAACGGTCATTAACCAAAAGTAAATGAGGTCTCGAATACATGAGCTTTGTAGGGCTTTGCTTGCTGCACCATAATGAATGAAATCATCACAGTTTATTTTCTACCAATAATTAGTTTTTAATTGTGAAAGGAAGGAATTACTGCAAGGGCTTTTATTTATTGAGTTGATTTTATCATTTGGCTTGGGGATAATGCCATGATGACTGTGGAATGCACTTTGTTTACTGTGAGGATTATTCTCAAACTCATATAGTTCAAAATGGTAAATTAACGCAGGTAGAGGCTATTAACATGTGCAGCCAACTCACTGCCCACAGGCTGAAAAAGGTGGTGCAGTTTTCCTAGTAACACATTGAACAATAAAGATGTGTCAGTGTTGTTTGAAAATATATACTCCACTGTATGTGAAATCCATTCTATTCCTGTATTCTTTGTAAGAAAGAGAAAAGAAAGGTGGAGGAAGCCACCTGTTAGTTATCCAGCTTTAGAAAATAAATGTGTCTGTGGCTCACTATGCTTTAGTTTTTAATTGCCTGTTTGACAGTAAATCTATTTCCATAATGCAGTGGTTATATTTCATGTTTTATTTGAAGTATGTGCTTCTAATTTCAGATAACAGCATTTAGCTGGGTTTTTGTTTATATGGTTTATTGTCTGTCATTGCAGTTTGTCTCTTAATAAAAATCGCCATTCGGGAGGACTTTGCTGTCCTTGCAGCCTTCTAAAATGTTTATTACCTTTGCCCTAAAATTTTGAAGAAAGTTCAAGTGAAAAATAAGAATATGGTAAATACATTTTTTTACAAAAGAAAACCTAGTTTGAATATAGATTTTGCTTTCCCCTCCAGCCCATCCAGAGGAAACTCAGCTAACTTAACCAATACTGCTTTGAACCAGAGATCCACTGGTTTTCTTTTCCTCTCTCTGAAAGATTCAGTTTGATGCCATGAAATCATGAAAACAATTCAGATCTATTAAACAATAGCAATGTGCTGAGATGTAAGATATATTAAATATAAGTTGAAGGTTAATTATTATTCAGCTAATCTTGCACATCTAAGAACTTGCAATTTTCTTCTTCAGAATCATATGATTTCACAGAGGTGCCTTAGGAGCCATTGCAGTCAAGACAGGGAGGCTTAAATGGATTGGTTTCGAAACCCCATACCACTTTGACAAGAGCACTTCCACATTATGATTTCTATATGCTGGGTTTATAGATAGCATTTATTTTTGAAGAACGAAATCCACTGATAACCAAACATGTTGATTTTACAGATGATAAAATCAAAATTTTAAAAAGGCAAATGACTTGTCTACTTGCCTCTGTCATGACGAGCAAATGGGACCTACACAGATAGATATGTATGTTCGCTTCATGTTTGGAAATTTGTATCTAGCTCAATCACCTTAGTCTCACATTTGTTTTATTATTGACAAGGTGTCATATTGTGTAGGAGATTGTGATAATTTTCCTCTACAATGTTTCTTTGAATTACACACATTTCTCATCAAGTTATATGTTTGTAAAAAATCAAGATATAAACTGGACGTGGTGGCATATGCCTGTAATCCCAGTACTTGGGAGACTGAGAGGAAGATCACAGGTTCAAGGCCAGCCCCAACAACATATTGCCTCTGCAACCTAGTGAGATCTCATTTCAAAATAAAAAATAAAAAGGCTGGAGGTGTAGCTCTGAGGTAGAATGCCCCTGGGTTTAATTCTCAGTACCAAAAGTAAAATAAAATTAAAAAATTGATATAATTTACATACAGTGAAATGCATATATTTTAAGTATAAAGTTTGACAAGTATTGACAAGCATAATTGCATAATCAGGTGACCAGCAGCCACATCATTGTATAGAATATTTCTATCTTGTCTTCCACTTCCTCTCTTGGCTCCCACCCTCACCTCTACAGTAAATAATCACTTCTGATTTTCATCACTCTAGACTAGTGTTACCCTTTCTAGAACTCATAAAAATGCAATATTTAGCATTTTCTGTCTGGCTTCTTTTGCTCAGCATAATGGTTTTGAAATGCATCCATATTGTTGTATATGTCAGTAATTGTAATTTTTTATTGTAGTAGCCCAAATATACCAGGATTTATTTATCCATTCTTGTGTTGATGGATGTTGGAAATTTTTTCCAGTTATTTATTTGTTATGAGTAAAGCCATGCTGAACATTTTTGTAAAAGTCCTTTTATGAATCTTTTCTCATATTTAGAAATGGAATTTTTGGGTTACAGTAAAGGTGTATATTTAACTTTGTAAGAAACTATCAAATAGCTTTTTAAACTGGGCATTGCATTTGTACTCCCAGCAGCAATGTGTGAGAACACAAGGTGCTTCATATTCTCAGAACATATCAATCTTACATTTGTGCCATTTTGGTGGCTATAAACAGTATCTTATTAAAGTTTCAATTTGTACCTTCTTTGTGACTGATGATTTTGAAAATTTTTAATATGCTTATTGGCCAATATTAAATTTTTTAAAAAAATTATTCAAGTCTTAAAGCCATCTTAAAATTTTTTATTGTTTTCTTTATATTATTTATAGGATCTTGTTATGCATTCTTATAGGAACTCATTTTACATCTGTTGTAAAGTACATGTTTCAATAATATTTCTTCCAAACCTGTGATTTTACATTATATTATCAATGGCAGCTTTTGATGAGCCAAATAAACTCCCTCACTCTCTTTCCCTCCTCCTCCTCCCTCTTTTTTCCTTCCTTCCTTTAGACATATTTTTGCATAATTCAGAACATGAACTTTATTCTTTTGTGGTTCTCTCAAGAAGCATTATGTTTTTTGAACCCAGGAGTATTCCATCTCCGGGCTACACTCCCAGCCCCATTTTTTATTCTTTATTTTGAACAGGGTCTCACTAAGTTGCGGAAGGCCTCACTAAGTAGCTGAGGCTGGCTGCGAACCAGGATCCTCCTGTCTCAGCTTCCCAAGTACTGGGATTACAAGCCTGTACCACCACGCCCTGCCACATATATTTTATATTTAGCATACTGATTTCTATTAAAAGGTAGCTGATATTGTTATTGGATTACCTTAAATAACTAAATTAAATGGAGGAGAATCAACCAAGTGTGGTGGCTCACATGTATAATACCAGTACTTGGGAGGCTGTTTCAAGGACAGCCTCAGCAACTTAGTGAGACTCTCAACAACTTGAAAAGATCCTGTTTCAAAATAAAAAATAAAAAGGGCTGGGCATGTAGCTCAGAGGTAGAATACCCCTGGGTTCGATCCCAAGTTTTAAAAAAAATGGAGAATTCTAAATATACTAATATTTTCAAATTAATAAATATGGTATATTCCTTCAGTTATTCAGGTTTTTAAAAGCATTTTCTAAGTCATTTGTTATTTTCAGTGAAGGGAATCTTGAACTTATGTGAAATTTATTTCTTATGGTTTGAGGTACTAATATAAATGACATTATTTTCTAATTGAATGCTGCCAGGAATAGAATAATTGATTCTTGTATATTGACCTTGTATTCTATAATCTTGTTAATTTCAAATTCTAGGGGTTTAGGATTTTCTTGCTAATTTAAAAATTCTAGGGGATTAGGATTTTCTATATCATTAAACCATAGTTGAAGACAGCTGCAGTAGATGTCTTATAATTAAATACATTATAATTTGCCATCTGAATTACCCTGATTATTAGAGGTCATAGGAAACAATACATGAATATAAGAAACTCATTAATTAGAAAGTTCTACAGATCAAAACATGTTTTGATGGTTGTTTAAGTCATATTGTTTCTAAATAAAGTCAGTTTTACTTATTTGCTTGCGTAAAGTCCTTTTACTTTTTCTTCTTGTGTGAATTTTGTCAAATGCTTCTTCTCTGTCTTTTGTGATTTTCTCATTTATTCTGCCAATATAGTAAAAATTTTTTTTTTTTTTGCGGTACTGGGGATGGAACCCATAGGCATTCTACTTCCGAGCCACACCCCCAACCCTATTTTTTATTTTTATTTTGAAACAGGGTCTCGCTAAGTTGCGGAGGACCTCACTAAGTAGCTGAGGCTGTCAGCGAACCCAGATCCTCTGGTCTCCGCCTCCCAAGTACTGGGATTACAAGTGTGCCCCACCACGTCCGGCAATGGATTTTAAAATATTAAAGCAGATATGTATACTTGAAATAAATCCAACTTAATCATTACACATTATCTTCCTTATATATTTTTGGATTTGGTTGTTTTAAGATATTTCATTTATGATCTAGAGAAATATTTGTCTGCAATTTTCTTTTCATATAATGTCTTTGTCTAGTTTTTGTATCAAGGATATACCAGCTTCATCTATAATATTTCTTCCTTCTTTCTGAATTTGTATAAGATATGTATTATTTCTTCACTAAATAATTGATAGCATTACCAATAAATATAAAACTTGTTTTGATATATACTAACTTTCTAATTAATGAGCTGCTTATGTTCTTTTAATGATTTTCCCATGACCTCTAACAGAAATTATAATCAGGAGAATTCAGTTGGAAAATTATAATATATTTAATTAAAAAACTTCCATAGTGGCTGCCTTTAATTGTGTAATTTCTTTATAATTGCTTTTTAATTTTCACATTGTTTTCTGAACCTTTCATATGTACGTCTCTGCATGGTAAGGACCTGTTTTCTATGCCTGATATTTCTCCACAATTCCTAGTACATTACCATGACATCTTAGACACATAGTAAAATTTTTTTTGCTGGTTTGAATTTCTGTCAAAACTCTAAGAAAAAACATCCTTTATTTGTCTTTAATTAGTTCTGTCAAGTATCAAGGAAATCCCATTAGTTCAAATATTATTAACTTTGCTGTTTATAAAATCTCTCTTCTTCATTAAAATGTATTTTTATCATTTCTCATTACACAATAAAATTTTAAATCATCACCAATTCCTTTAAGTAGATACCTTAACTTCTTCAAATTTATAATCATTGAACTTAATTTGTGTCGGTAATTCATTTTTTCATGTGTTTATTTCTAAATCAAAGCACTACCCCTAGAATTTAGCCCTTTTGTCACTAATAGATTACTTGTAGAAAATTACATTTGAGATAGTCATCATACGTGGTATAATGAGATATAAATATCAAACCTGAATCTTGAGATAAAAATTACAGAAAGAAAAGATAAAATAATTATGAACTCAAATATACTTGAAAGACAAAAACATTTCCTTGCTCCGAATAATTCAGAAATGATTATGTCGCCCAATTCTGGCCAATGAGATTCCAGTAGATATTGGCAGAAATTGGAGAAGGAGTCACCTTATATATTTTTATTATTGATTTTTATTTTTTTATTGGTGCATTATAGTCTCACATCATAATATAGTCCATGGTGATAGTGATACACATGCACACAACACTTTCATAATTAAGGAATAGCTTTCAGAGGTCAGGTCCTTCTATCCTTATGAATAATAATAATAATAATAATAATGAAAACATGTAAATCTTTCTCTTCCTCATAGCTACTTTAAGACCACTAGTAAAAACATTGAAGATGCCATTGTGGTTACCAGCAGGATTAATAACAAAGAGCTGGACACTTGATATTGAGTTTCTCAGTTAACTAACCTAGAAGACTTTGCATTTTATGATGTGAGCTAATTATGTTATTTTTTTTTTGCAGAAAAATATTCCCAATGTTATGGACTCATAATTCAGAAAATATG
Source organism: Glis glis (assembly GCA_004027185.1). NCBI lineage: Eukaryota > Metazoa > Chordata > Mammalia > Rodentia > Gliridae > Glis > Glis glis. The sequence goes on along the minus strand of PVJS01000465.1, from coordinate 39,241 downwards.
AAAAATTTCATACTGCATGTATGTGTATATATTTGTTTTATTTTTTTTTAAGTGGTACTAGGGATTGACCCCAGGGGCATTCTACCTCCGAGCTACACCCCCAGCCCTATTTTTTAATTCTTTATTTTGAAACAGGGTCTCACTACATTGCAGAGGGCCTCACTAAGTAGCTGAGGCTGGCGGTGAACCCGAATCCTCCGATCTCAGCCTCCCAAGTACTGGGATTATAAGCATGCGCCACCAGGCTTGGCTCATATATCTGTTTTAGATTCAGGGGTTTAACTTCTTGAAGTCATAGCACTTAGGTAAGCATAAAGTGGAGAGACCCACTGGAAAATGTACATGACATAGGATAGATTTCAGAGAAATTATGGAAGATCTTTAGAGAACTTAGTAACTGTGGTTTAACTATTGTATTTAGAGAGGAAGAGAGACTAAAAAAGAACAAGGAGAAAGCTGGTTCAGAGGAAGTGGGTAGACACTATCAGACTCATTTTAATATGGATATGAATTTCAGATTAATTACTATAAGTGCAAACTCAAGAGTTCTATTCCCATGGTTTATAAAATTTCCTGTGTGGCTAAAGCCAAAAAAATGTTAATTACTAAGTGGATGTGGTATTATATCAATAATTGCTATCTACCTAAATAGAACATACATTGCTGAGCACAATTTAAAATCATAAATAATCGCTATCTGTTCTTATTTTTGTCTTTATTTTTTGCCATGAGTATCAGGTATCTCTTAATGTTGTAATGTTCTGATGAACAGTAAAAGTAGACCATAAAAAGTTTGACAACAAGGAAGGCTTTCTATTAACCTTCATGAAATAAATATTTGGGAGGATAGCAGAATAGGTATATAGATAAACTGTATAATTGGCCTTTTTAATCAACCTCTGAAATGCTCACAATTTCATACAACTGAATTTCTCAAGTGTGACATTCATAACCATACTCAATATGCTCTTCTCTGTAATGGCATTTTTTCTTAGTGTTAATTTAATGATAAAGTTTGGAAAGAACCCTAGGTGGCTATTCCTATTGCTGCTTTTCTTTGTGGCTATAGTATTACTTAAAAGAAAAGTAATAAAGAAAGAAGAAAGAGAAAATCATAAGAATGGTTCTTGAAGTTTCAAAACCTTTGCATGTATTTATACCTTTAATATATACTATTATACTATTAATATATAATAGTATACCTTATACTATTAATACTATAATAAGTATACTATTATACTACTTAGTATATTAATACTATACTAAGTATACTTAGTATACTATTATAGTATACTGACTATAGTAGTATACCTTATACTATTAATATAACCTCCTTTTTTATTAGAATTCTAAGTCCAGACGTGTCCATTTCTGCTTCTTCCCATTTTCCCCTCTCAGTTCCTATAGTCTAATTGTGGTGTCATGCCAAACCCTGCTTCTGATTTCACCTGTCATCTGTCATCTGTGTCTCTGTGGGTGGTTGAATGGAATTAATAGGAGAGAGAAAATGGCACCTAACAATCCTAATCTTTTCAGTATTTATCATTGAAGATGAAAGATAAATATACACTTTCATACACTAGATTTTAAGGTAGATGCTATATGATAAAGTTTCATAAGTATCAAATTTTAAGAAGCAATACATTTCCCAGTTCAAAAATGAGTAGAGGAGTCATGACAACAACCCACTGCCAAATCTAAAACCAGGTCAACACTGACAGCTTAATATGTAAGAAAACAGAGTTTATGTTTTCTGGGTCAGGAAAAGAGAAAAATGGAATACAAAGATAATTCATTTACAATTAAAAATACTTTACTTAGAATGTGTCTTTGAATCTTTGCCAATTGTTCTGAGAGTATCAGAGTTCCTCTGTAGTTGTTCTTGTTTGTTTTTAAGGAATGAAAGAGCTTGCTTATCAGAAAGAATGTTAGATTCAATTAATTAGGAGACATCTAGAACAGATACAAATGGTTAAATATTACAATTTGTGATTAGAATTTTGGGGTCATTATCTTGTGCCTCCATTTATTACCCTGTTTCAGGGTCTTCAGCTGGCAAACAAATGTAGCACACCCCAGAAAGCATCTGTGAAATATGAAGGAGTGAATGGGCACTGGACATGTATTGGCACCTGTGGAATCAGTTCCTCCTGTTCACAATGGCTCTTTACCTCTGTGATTCTCCAGTCCTCAGTGTCCAAAGGAGATTAACAACCTTGAGATGCAGAGAGACTCGTGACAGAAAATACAAAAACCACACCCAGAATATAGCTCTGTAATGTGTTTTTAAAAATGTTATTAAAGTAGAAAGGTAAATACTGAATTGCCTTCTGTCCAAATCCTACGGAAGTGCATAACATATAAATACAGTATAGCTATATAGAGATAGAAATAATGATCTAGAGGACAAAGAAAATGGAAAGGATTAATCCTTAGTGATATAGGAAATAAGATTTATTGACTTCTGAGGAGAAAATGTTAGTATCACCCAAAAGGTAGGAAATTGATTGGATGATATGGACATACAGGTGAATGTAGACCAACTAGTTGAAACATCTGCAGGTTAAGACAGCTATGAAAATAGAGGCAGTTTAGAAATAGTACAACTGAACAGCAATAAGAAAGACTTAAATAATAAGTCAGTCTTTAATATATATATATATATATATATATATATATATATATATATATATAAACTAAAACATCCTTCTGACTAGTGCTTCATAGCAAGCAGTGAGGACAAATGCACCAAGACCAAGAAGGCACAGACACAGGAGTAGCAGGTAAGCGCTACCACCAGACAGCAGCTGTGGCTGTCGGGATCTGCAGAACTCTGCACACAAGGACTCTGTACTGAGAGACTTGACCAAACTCTAACATGACTCAGAGCAGCTTAAGCCTAACTCCCCTTAAAATGCCTACCTGAGAACACTCACTGCCCGCAGAATTTACTATTCATTCCTTCCAAAACCTGGTGGTAGGCAGACAGGTCTCTGAACCCTCTATTACAATAGTTACTTTGGAAAGCTTGCAATTACAAATCCTTTGCCTGCCTATAGAGCTATAAATCTACAACTCTAAAATGTTTCCTCAAGGACCTAGGTTGAGGGTTGTATCATTGAAATGCAAACATTTAGGAACTTTAACCCTGGTTTTCACTCCCAGCCACCCTGGGAGGGTGTCTTGCTCCACTGCTGCCTGGATAAGCACCAATTCACAAATGCAGGTGACCTGGTCACATGGATTAACTCATTTTAATGCCTTTCAGTTCCTTTTCCTTAGTACCTGCCAGCCATTAAAAAGTCTTTAGATGTTTGCTTCAGCATTTTGAGTTTAGTTCACATTGCATACTTTCACATACTGCAATAGTTACTGAATAAAACCTGTTCCACTGCTTGAATGAGTACCCAGCTTTTTTTTTTTAATCTTTGACAATATACAAGTCCAGGAATCATGGCCTGCTTCCATCCACCATAGCATCACCAGGCTACAAAATAACAAAACAAAATAACTAATAGTTAGTGGGGAAGGTCCTCTCTCAGGCAAAGGATCAACAAATATTTGCAGAACAGTGATTCAACACTGCTAAGTGTTGAATTTTCCAACCAAATCTCTTGATTTTGAATTCCACATCCTTCTTGCTGTTATTATGTCTTACTGCAAATTATTCATGTTCCATCTCTAAATAAATAAATTAACAGAATGCAAGTTCCATGAAAACAGGGATTTGGATTTTTTATCCCTGTTGCATCCCAGGTGCCTAATAAAATGCTTGATAATATTTAGACTTTCAATAACTTTGCAAACTGAAAAAGAATATATTTTCTGTTGGTTTTATGTGAAGATTAATTGAATTAAAGCTTATTGTATACTTACTCGAAGCAGTTTCTTACATATAGAAAACACCTAAAATATTCTCATATGTTACTATAACAATATCAATAATAGCAACAAAGAACAAGACAAAAACCAGTTAAAAGAGCAAATAATCTGTGTGAGGAAACAAAAAACCCAGATATTATACTCATAAAGATATAAAGAAATAAAATTACAAAAACTGCAGAAAACCTCACAGTACTGTTGAGATATTAGAATTCTCATCAAGACCAGATAGAAGACAAAACTCTACTATTCAATATAGTCTAGTCAGCGCAATAGGAAATGAAAAGGAAGAAGCAGATAGATACTGGCAAGGAGAAGACCAGATGGTATAATTTTAGCCTAGAAAATCAAGAGAACCTACAGGCAAACTATAACAAAAATGTATGCAAATTTAGTATTGTGGCTGATCCAAATATAATTTATAAAAACAGTAGCTTTACTATATATTCACCAATAACAAGGTAGAGGGTATAAAGTATAAAAGAATCTCATTCATAACAGCAAAATAACTATTTTTAAAAAGCCTTATGAGTAATCTCATAAGTAATGGGTAACTTTGGAAATCAGTGTGGAGGATCCTCAGAAGAATGGGAATGAGCCTACCATATGGCCCAGCCACATCACTCCTGGGTATCTACCTAAAGGAACTGAAACCAGACTGCCATAGTAATCTATGCACATCTATGTTTGTAGCAGCACAATTGATAATAGCCATAGTTTTATAGAACCAGCCTAGGTGTCCATCAACAGATGAATGTATTAACAAAATTATGGGGTATATCTATAACACAATGGAATTCTACCCAGCTATAAAGAACAAAATTATGTCATTTTCAGGTAAATTGATGGAACCGGAAAATATTATGCCAAGTGAGATTAATCAGTCACAAAAAGTGAAAGGTTGGGTGTTTTCCCTCATATGTGGAAGCTAGGGAGAAAATGGGACATAGGAGGGACTCCAGACAAAGGAGGAGAAACCCAAGTGGATGGAGGGGACCTAAGGGAGTGAGGTGAGGGGGGAAGGGAGACTTGGTGAGGGAAACACTTCAATGGACATGATGTACGTACACAAATTTATCAGTGCCAATCACACACGTGCACAGGGAGGGCGAGGGAGTGGGGTGCGGACTGGGGGAGGGCTTACCCAGTGTTGTGTGTGTGTGTGCCTCTATCACTCTGAACTTCATCATGATGTATGATTACAATGCACCAATAAAAAAAAAGTAATGGAGACCCATGTGACCATAACTATAGGTCATTGTTAGTTATTTTTCCCTGAGAACTTGAAAATGATTTTATTTTTAAATACTTTTATTAGTGGGCCATTTTAGCTATTTTGAGAATATGATATAAACCACAGAGGGTATAGACATCAGTATCTCCTCCCTGTTTTGGTCCTGATAGCATTCAGGCAAGACAGGCAAACAGGCTTTAAAGAAAATATCTGAGGTAAAGGAAGAAATTATTATGATACAAAAATGATGGAATCCTGGGGAAAGAGAGAAAAATCCAACTAACAGTGAGTGCTAATTTAATTTGTTCACACTGTCTTCACACTTACTCTCCAAAATAAATATTGTCATCCCCCTTGACAGACAGGAAAATCATGTCTTCCAGACACCAGGTATACTGCCTAGAAAATAGCAGAACTTAAACTACCTACATCTGTTAAACTCCAGTCTTCTTACTTAATATTACACTGTGCTGTTGGCACTTAACCCAGTTCTTTCCATATACTGCTACCAATGATACTAATACTAATAACCACAATAATTAACATATTTGGGTGCATTTTCACATGGCATCTTACTAAGAACTTTTCTTTGTGTTTTTGAGATGTTTTTTATTTCTGTACCTCATTCTGTGTAAAGCTGTACCCTTTTTCACAGCATAAATGTGTCACATTTTATTTTCCCACTCTCTTACTCTTGTCATATAGCTTCTTTCCATGTTTATTCTAGTACCATAATTATTAACATCAACAGACTTGAGCCATTTTCCCTATTTTGCACTTGGGTGAAAATTCCTTTACAACAGATTTCTAAAAGTGGAATTGTTGGTTCAAAGTTTATTTTTATTTTTATTTTTATTTTTTTGCAGTACAGGGGATTGAACCCAGGCACATTCTTTCTTCAAGCTACATCCTTAGCCCTACTTTTTATTCTTTATTTTGAAACAGGGTATCACTAAGTTGTGGAGGGCCTCACTAAGTATCTGAGGCTGGCCACAAACCCAGATCTTCTGGTCTCATCCTCCCAAGTACTGGGATTACAAGCGTGTGCCACCCCAGCTTTTTAAAAATTTTTATTGGTACATTGCAATCATACATCATAATGAAGTTCAGGATGACAGAGATGTACATGCACACGGCACTTGATGAGCTTCCCCCCAGATCCCACCCCACTCCCTCTCCTTCCCTGCACACGATACAGGGACTGACATTCTGACATTGATAATTTTGGGTGTGTGTAGATGTCAGTTGAAGTGTTTCCTTCATTAAGTCTCCTTTCACCCACCTGCCTCCTCCCCTTGACCCCTTCCATCACTCCACTGGGGTTTCTCCTCCTTTGTCAGGAGTTATGTCTTATTGTTATTTCACCTATTCCTCTCAGTGTGTGTGTGTGTGTGCGTGCGTGTGTGTGTGTGTGTGCGCGCGCGCGCGCACTGGAGATGGATCCCAGGGGCATTCTACCTCCAAGCTACACCCCCAACCCTATTTTATTTTTTATTTGGAAACAGTATCTCCCTGAGTTGCTGAGAGCCTCACTAAGTTGCTGAGACTGGTCTTGAACCTGTGATCCTCCTATCTCAGCCTGCCAAGTACTGTGAATACAGGCATGTGCCACTACACCCAGTTTCATCTCACATTTAAGAACAAATCCATCACCACATCATGTTAGAGCTCCCTTAAGAATATGTCCAGAATCCATCTTCTTTTCCACCTTCATCCTTACAGTTCAGGCTACAATATTTCTCACCAGGATTATTGCAGTAGCTTCTTGTCTTGCCTCCTTCCTACCAAGTTATAGTATATTCCCACCATGCTAACAGTGTATCTTCTGTAAAGAAATCAGAGGAAACTTTTTGAAATGTAAGCCAGACCATGCAGCTCTTCTGTTCAAAATCACTAGTCATTTTCCATCTTGCTCAGAATAAAAGCCAATAGCCTTAGAAAGATCCGTGAGGCACGCATGACTTTGCTTTCTACTGTTCTGTACCTTGTTAAATCTACTGTTGCCATCATAGCTTCCTAGAAGTCCCTCAAAGAAGTCCTGTGTATTCTACTCATTGGGTCCTTGCCCCTTTCTTCCCGTGTGTGTGTGTGTGTGTGTGTGTGTGTGTGTGTGTGAGCTACTGAGCTACACCACCAGCCCTATTTTAGTTTTTATTTTGAAACAGGGTCTTGCTAAGTTGCTGAGTACCTCACTAAGTTTCTGAGGCTGGCCATGAACCTGCCAATCCTCATGTCTCAGCCTCCCAAGTACTGGGATTACAGGTGTGCACCACCACACGTGGCCACTTCTTCACTTCTTTCAGATATTATCTTAAATGTCATTTTATCAGGGAGCCTGAATTAGACCATTGGCTTTCCTGGTTTTCCAGCATGAAATAAGTTTGGGGACTTTTCAGTCTCCATAATCATATGCATCAATTCCCATAATCTTTGCCTCTCTTGTATATGTGTTTAAAAACATATATTTAAAATTATTTCTATATGTGCTGGGTATGGTGGCTCATGCCTGTAATCCCAATACTTTGGAGACTGAGACAGGAAGACCACAGATTCAAGGCCACCTTCATCAACTTAATAAGTCCCTTAGCAACCTAGAAAGACCCTGTTTCTAAATAAATAAACACAACAATGTAAAAAGGGCTGTATGTGTAGTCCAATCTTTGTGTATCAATGTGTAGTCTAATCTTTTTGCTGGACTTCTGGAAGAGGGAGGAGGTAATAGTTAATTAATCTGCCATCTTTTACTTTAAAACTTCATTTGTAGTTGCTACTAAAATGTGTCTTATTCAGTGTTGGCAGGTAGTTAAAATTCTTTTTGAAAATATGAATTTTTTCTCTTAGATGTATGAAGAGAATCAGAAAAAATAATTTTAATTCTTGAGTTAAAGAGTTTCACAGATGAACCATTATATCAATCCCCTTAGAATCACCATTTTTGTTATCAACTGGAAATGAATATTCTCAAGAGAAAAATATATGACCCTTACTTAGCATAATGTTCTTTAGGTCCATCTGTTTCCCTGCAAATGAAATAATTTTGTTCTTCTTTACATTTTGTTTACATGACAGAGTCTCTTCTAATATAGGTTGTGCAGAACCCTCTGCCATCAACAAGTAAAGAAACCCAACAAAATTGTAAGAACCTTTCGGAAGTTATCCCACTGAGTCTGCTTTACTTCTGAACTGTGATTCCTCTTGAAAGAGGGTGCAGAATATTTAAATAACTTTGGAAGCCTTATTAGAACCTGGAAACAATTTTGCAAAGAGAAGGTAAATATAGAGATAGTTTCACTTAAATAATAGTGGTGGCAGACTTGTGCATCAAATACAAGTTGACAAAAACTTTTATTTTTATAAAGAATATCACACATATAAATTTTATGTGTACATGTTCTTATATTTGTATGTAAAAATACTTTCAAAGAAAGACTGAATCTGTGTATAAATCTGTGCATAATTCTGACAAATATATAGGAGGAATTCTTAAAGAAACATATACATATGACAAAAAGCATTGTCTTTGAGTGATCTTTTTCATTCTATTTTTCTGTATTCTTCTAAATATGCCTTGATTAATATGTATATGTGGGCATGCATATGTGTATATAGTAAATCAAATCTTCAAATATATTCCCCATAGCTTGCAACATAAGGAAAATGTATTACTGGCTTTTAAGAGGCTCATAATAATTTTTTTCTGTGATGAAACACAGAAATTGGCAATAATTCAACCAAAATTTATTGAGTATATATTATGCATAAGGCACTGTGCTATGAAGTGTGGCAGATACACATGAAAACACATGATTCTTGCCCTGGAGAAACTAGTCCACCACTGAATTTAACACATACAATAATAGAGGGAATAAAGGGAAGTTCTATGAACTATGGCACTCCTTTTCAAATTGCATAGTACATGAGAATCACCTGGGGAAATTATTGAAGATGCAGATTTCTGATTCCTTTCCCAGCATCTCTGTGACTGGAAATTTACATTTTAGTAAGCACTTCAAGGTGGTTCTGATGCAGCTGATCCTTTAGAGAATACTGACATAAGGGATAATAAAATGAACGTAAATTCAAGAGTCACACATATTTAGTATACTTCCTTGATTCTGACTATTACTAGGAATGGATTTGGGCAAATTATTCAACCTCTCCAAATTTTCTTGATTTTATAAGTAATGTAAATAAATTTCCTAAGATATCCAGCCCTGTCTTAAGTATGTAGCTGGGGCTCACAGGTAAATAAGATGACAACTTTTATCAGTTCTAAACAAATGCTAGTGTTGGAGAGAGCAAAGAGAGGCTGAATCTGATGTAGGAGTGGAGGCAAGCAGGGCAGCTTCATGGAGAAGGGGAATTTGGACTTAGTCTTGAACGTCAGGCAAAATTTTGATAAACTAAGATAGAGGAGAAAGGTATTCTAGCCATCAAAGCATGGTGGTGAGAAAACTAGGTGTTGTTGGGCAATCTGAACTGTGGTCATGACTAAAGAAGAGAATAGTTTGGCTATCTTGGAAGACAAATGTGGAGATTCCTTGTGGGTAGATGATAAAGATACACACACACACACACACACACACACACACACACATAATTAAACAAAGAAAAGTAAAACCAACATTAAAAAATCGAACTAAGAAGTTTTAACATAATTTGAGGGAGTGGAGCAAGTTTTAACACGATGATTTGGTGCTCATGTAGAAGATGCTCTGAAGAGAGGAGAGGATGGAGGGAGGAAGACCAGTTCACAGGCCATGGCAACGATTCAGGTAAACAGTTATTAAGTGTCTGGATTCAGGCAGTGAGAACGAATTGGGGGAAAATGGGTGCATCTGAGGGCACATCTGAAAAGAGCTAAAACTTAGAGACAGATTGGTGTGGAAGTTCAAGTTTTAAGATTGGATGGATAGAAACACTTGTCATACCATTTAAAATATAGAGAAAGAGATAATCTGAGAAAAAAGTCCAACGATTTCAGATATGGGCATGTTTAGTGAAGGTGCTAGCAGAATGACCAGGTGACAGTATCCAACAGAAATGTATCAGTGCAGTGCAGTGATACTGAAAAACTGGAGGGGAAAAAAATCAAGCATTATTCTCATAATAAAAAGAATTTAAAAGCACAGAAGTGGATATAACCACTTTCTAAGCCTCATTGACAAATAGAACTGTGTGCCTGGCATTGTTCTAAACATTTGTCCTACTTTAAGTCAATAGCTATGCTCACAGAAGCCTTGAGAGGAAGGCATTATTACTACTATTTTATAATACAGGAAAGAGAGGTCTGGAGAGAGTCAGACTCGCCCAAAATCATACTTCCTATGTTCATCTCAGAGTTAGGATTCAAATCCAGACAGACTGGCACCAAACTATGTGTTTTCATTTTGGAGAGCATACATACTCTAGAGTCAGGACACAAATCAAAACAACCAGGACATCAAGATATTAAGGGAGCTGGGTGTGGTGGTGCACTCCTATATATAGGATACTTGGGAGGCTAAGAAAGGAGGATTGCAGGTTTGAGACCAGTCGCAACAGTTTAGGGAGACCCTCAGCAACCTAGCAAGTTCCTGTTTCAAAATAAAAAAGTAAAATAGGACTGGAGATGTAGCTTGGAGGGAGAATGCACCTGGGTTCAACCCCAAGTACCAAAAAGAAAAGAAAAGATACAGAGGGATGGAAGAGAATGTCAAAGAAACAGTTGATTGGGTATGACAAATACTACACATGTGACAAGGGAAATGGATTAGTCAAGGTTCTCTCAAAGAACAGAACCAACAGGAAGTATATATGTATGATTATAAAAGCTGATGTATTAAATTGGCTTAAGGATCAGAAGCTAGGTCATCCCACAGTGGCTATCTGCAACGCTGGAAAGCTGGAGGAACCAGTAGCTGCTCAGTCCAGGAAGTTGGAACCTCAGAACACAAGGAACCAATGATGTAGCCCCAGTTTGAGGATGAAGGCCTGGAAACTAGAGACTCACTGGGACACACCTGCTCAAGTAGAATGACCCTCCCTCCTTCTTTTGTCTTTTGTTCCATCCGGGCCCCCAGCCTTTTGGACAGTGCCGTCCACATTCAGGGTGGGACCCCATCCTCCTCAGTTTGCTGTCCTGTCAATCATCTCTGGAACAGTCCTCATAGATACACTCAGAAGTCTCTTTTCTAGGAGTTTGCCAGATGTCTCTCCGTCCAATAAATGTGATAATCCAGATTAACCATAACAATGACTAAAACTTTTTTTTATTACACAGGAAAGATATCTGGTGATTAAGAAATCTTTTGATGAAATAAAATATAATTTCAAGTTAGATCCCATCTTTCATTTCTCTTCTACTTTACCCATATTAAAATCATATGTAGCACTTCATAAAAAGCATGCTCAGATATGGACTGGTAGCAAAATGAACTCTCTGAGAAGACCATTCTTCAGACTGCTGTGTTGGGTGTTGTGATCTGCACAGCTCATCTCTTATCTGGTCTTTCCTACCAACTCCCATTGCTCTCTCTATATCTCTCTTTCCAGAGTTTGTATTGTGCTAGTTTTCTGTTTTCCCATTGTGCAACTCAGATCTCATGTCCAGTGTTTAGTACAAAACAAACAGAAAAAGGGAAACTGTTTCAAAAACCCTATGCGGCTAACTTCCAAAATATACACATTATTATTAACTTTAGTCTTATTTCAATGTAAACAGCTTTTTAGGCAGTATTTGACATGTAAACTGATTCCAATGCTTATTTTTACTCAGGTGTCCTATGAGTTTGATCACTTGTGTGAAGTCTTTTAAGGTCAACATACCAAACCCCTCTATCTGTTCTTAGGATCTCAAACCAACTCCTGTGTCTGCCACAATTTTTGTCCCAGCAGGGAATACATGAGAAACTTAATTTAGACACCCCAATGATCAGTGTTTCCAAAGGTTCTGTATTAACTCCTCAGTTTTCCAGAAAATAATTGGGTTTTATCAGAGTTTACCTGTGTTAACCAAGTGTTGCTATGAGCTTCTACCTTTGTATAGAGCTGAATGAGCTCATTTAAATGTAAGTTTCACAGCTCACAATAGACCTGTGGTGGTTGAAAGATCCCTAGAACTTATTTCCCCTTATTTACCTCCGTTTGCAACAACCACATCTTTGCACATTGTCTTGATCAAACCTTGCACCCACCTATCATCCTTTACAGTACAGTGTTTGATCTGAGAAATTAAACATGCACTTCATGAGGAACAGGTCTACCTGAAGGATTATAGAAGCAGGTATGTATAAGATTTTAATTGGGCCCTGCATATATTTTCTCCTTCCTTAATTCCTGCCTCTATAACCCATTCTTGTTTTCCTTATGGTCTCCAGTAGAATTGGATTTACTCCATTCTGTACAATCTTGGCCATTATTGATGCCCTTAGTGTCTGAGCTTTCTCCCAAGAACACTTGTCACTGCTTGCCTTCCAAGCAAATGCAGTATTCTCCCTAAGAGGCATTTTTATGAATACAGTTTTCTCTATCTCATTACACTTGTGAGAACTAGACTTTCTTGACGCATGGGACTCTTGGTACTCTCTCAGTTGTCTTCCAGATGTACTTCCTTTTATGCGTCTGTCTGGCTGGAGTATAAAGTTACTCTAGGTCTTTGCCTGTCTTGTCTGTTGACTAGTGGTCATCCTGCATGTGCAATCTCAGATCCCTCACCTGTCCTGGGACTCTCATTAGTTTAGTCCTTTCTCTGATTCCATGTTCTGACACCTGGCTTTTGCCTCACCTTTTGGATCTTCTTGGATTTGCAGGCTTGACCCCCTAGCTTTATTCACTTATTGCTTCCTGAGTCCAAGTTCTGACACCATGGGAATATTCAATAAATATTTATAATCAATGATGAATTCCCGCAGCTCTTCCTGCCCCAGAAAGCCCACAGACTCTCTACTGCAGAGCATGTCTCTGCTAGGCTATTTATTCTACTGCTGTGCTCAGATGGCATCCTGGGGCCTGTTTTAATGCTACTGTCTAGAACACATGCATTACAACTAAGGTCTGATGACAGGAAATACAATTTTGGAAAAAAATCCAAAGTCAAAGGAAATATGAACTAGTTTAATCCTGAGGGTGGCTGTGTTATTAATTGTTGTTGTTTCTCCCTCTCTTTCTTTTTCTTTCATCTAAGTGTTTTGAAAATGATTTCCGGTAATATTGCCTTAAATATGGGAACTCAGAAAGTTGTGAGCACCTCATTATAAGAATAAGAATATAATAATTTTATATTAGTTTTATGCCTTTTTCCAAGAATTGCATACTGCGACCTAATGATACTACTGTTTACTAACCCTTGTAAAAGTTTTGCAAATGTCTACCAGGAAACAAGAAAAAAAAAACCCTTAGCATTAGAGTTAGTGACAAAGAAATGGAAACAGCTTAAATATTCATGTTTAGAAGAATCAGTAACTTTGTAGTGTTTTAATACAATGGAATAATATACAACAGTGAGAACAAATGAACTATGGATACACAAATCTGAATGGATGAGCACAAGTGGACAGTGTTAATTTAAAAAGTAAATTCAAGCCAGGTGTGGTGGCGCATGCCTATAATACCAGGACTTGGGAGGCTAAGACAGGAGCATAACAGGTTTGAGGCCAGCCTCAGCAACTTAGCGAGACTCCCTCAGCAACATAGTGACCCTATTTCAAAATAAAAACTAAAATAGGGCTGGAGGTGTAGCTCAGAGGTAGAACACTCCTGAGTTCAATCCCCAGGACCATAAAATAAAATAGAATAAAGTCCAAGAATAATATAGAAAGCTGGGTGTGGTGGCACAGGTCTGTAATATCAGTATTTGGGAGGCTAAGACAGGAGGACCACAGATTTGAGACCAGCCTCAACAGCTTAGTGAGTCCCTGTTTCAAAATAAAAAGAGCCGGGCGTGGTGGCTCACGCTTGTAATCCCAGTACTTTGGGAGGCGGAGACCGGAGGATCTGGGTTCGCGGCCAGCCTCAGCTCTCTCGCTCTTTCTCTCCGTCTCTCTCTCTCTCTCCTCAGTGAGGCCCTCCGCAACTTCGGTTTCAAAATAAAGTATAAAAAATAGGGCCGGGGACGTAACGCCCCTGCGTTCAATCCCCAGTACCGCAAAAAAATAAATAAAATAAAATAAAATAAAAATGAGGGGGCTCTGAAGTAGAATTCTCCTGGATTTTACCCCAAGTACAACAACAACAACAACAACAATAATAATGTACAATATGATACCATCTTTATATTTCTCCAAAACCAGTAAAATAGCTTTTCTACAACTAAGTTTATTTTTCTTAGTGACAACCAGAAGGAGAGGGTTTTCCTAAAATCATGAGGAAGAAAAAACGGCATTGAACTAAGTCAGCCTTTTAGCTTGCAAGGCTTTTCGTCACAGTTGTCACAGCTCTATTGGCTCCCAGTGAGTTGTCATTCTCCCCCATGTGAAGGAAGCTGGCAGAATCAGTGCATCTTGGAAAAACCTGCACAATTACAACTCACTCATGAGAACAAGAGAACACTGAAGAACTGCATGGCTGTTGACCCCGGGACTTCTCTTCAGAAGTCTTCCCAGGTGCAAAAGCTGAAGCCCCACTGAACAGAGGAAACAAAGGGAAGAATGAATATTGTAAAAATTGAGGCTTACAAATGAAAAATACATTAAAATATGATGCAGGAAAAGACTCAGAAATATCTTTCTAATGGTGAAAACAAAAGCACCTATCTTTAATGGAATAGAAATGGAAACAATTGAGAAGTTAGTTCAAATATTAAATTAAGTTACATAATGTAATGCTGGGCATTAGCTACCCTACTGGAAGAGTGTAAGTTGATAAAGGCTTTAGGAAAACATTTGGCAATTTGTTGCAAGGATTTCAAAAACATTTATATCCTCTGACTAGTTAACTAGTTCTTAGATTTTTAACATATGCAGGCATGGTTATGTATACCTGTAATCCAAGTACTTGGGAGGCTGAGATAGGAAGATTGTGGGTTAAAGGCCAGTCTCAGCAACTTAGCAAGAACCTTTTTCAAAAAAAAAAAAAAAAGACTGGGGATGTATCTCAGAGATAGAATGTACCTGGATTCAATACTCAGTAAAAAAAATTTTTTTAAAGACTTTCAATCTAGATATAACTACAAGTTTATTACATTTTTATTTATGATGTGAAAAATTAGGCAATGTCTGATAACGGTAGGTGCTAAAAGTTATGATGGTATATCCAGATGATACATCCTGTTTTAAAATTTCTCAAAAGCATTCAAAAACATGAAAA
Source organism: Glis glis (assembly GCA_004027185.1). Lineage (NCBI taxonomy): Eukaryota > Metazoa > Chordata > Mammalia > Rodentia > Gliridae > Glis > Glis glis. The sequence goes on along the minus strand of PVJS01000465.1, from coordinate 23,841 downwards.
TGTATCCTTGACATAATTAGACATTATACCATAAATAAGGAATTGCCACCCATGTAAGTATATATGAATATACTTAAGGAAAAAGTTTTTCTTCAGGCAGTGACATTATTGATGAGCTTCATCTTATTTATATTTTCAAGGTTTTATAACATCTAAAGTGAAGATTATTTTTAATCTTAAAACATAAATGAATGAACTTTTTTAAATGATTTATTAATGCAAGTCAGAATTTTTTTTCTTTTTCAATCTTTCAACGAAGCCTTCAGTGTAGTAGAAAGCAAACAAGCTAAGAATCAGGAGATCTAATTTTCCCACTAACTAGCCAGCTTTGTTAGAAAATCTCTTTGAGCCTATTTCTTTGTCTTTAAAATGTCCAGTCTGTCTCTGTGGATTTTTATAAGAATCAAATGGCATAACGTATTTGTAATCTCTTTGATAGTACAAAGCACTATAATAATGCTGTTGAGACAAAGCATGCCTTTCTCAAAAAGTGATTGGAAACTCAGAGCAGTTTTTCTCCCTATTCTTGTTAGAATCTCACAGATATTGTCACTTCACTTGGTATTCTAGGCTGGAAGCCAGGTGGAAGAGTCTAACAGGGAGATCTGTAACCCAAGTGGAAAACATGGTACCTTGGAGACAAGCAGGAAAACGCTGTGAACCTTAAAAAAAATGGGGCCATACTTACTTGATGAAGTAAATACCCCGACATTCCTTATTTAGTAAAAAAAAATTATAAGCCCCTTAAAGTAGTGGTTTGGTTTGCATATGGTGTGCAGAGTAGAAAAAAGGAGAGTTCTCTTTATGCCCAAGAAGGTTGGGAAAGTGAAAGATGAATATGAGCTCTTGGATAAATCTGATTCCTACTCATGGGCAATGTAGAATCTGGAATATCCAAGTTAATAACTCAAGGGTCTTCATTCTCTCAGTCTTATTACAATTGGGGGCCAAGATATTAATCTTGCTAAGTAATGCTAAATAAATAAATAAATAAATAAATAAATAAATAAATAAAATAAATAAAATGCTAAATAAAATCAGGCTAGCAATATAGCTCGGAAGTAGAATGTTCAATCCCCAGTAACACGAAAACACACACACACACACACACACACACACATGGGGAGAGAAGAGAGAGAGAGAGAGAGAGAGAGAGAGATTGAGAACCTCGTAGGTTATTTATCCTGTAGAATATAGAAACTCTCATCCTTCAACAGTCTGGAAATGCCACTTCCCAAGTAAAGAAAAAAACCATTAAAATCATAAGCCAGAATTACTGTGAAGGTCCAATAATGACATGGTTTCAAATTGTTGGTTTCCATTAATTAGATACATATTCATTTCATTAAGATATATGGCAGATGTTACAGAAAAAACCCTTTGTTGTTTTGATTATAAAATTAACACAATACAAAGTTACACATTACTACTGAGTCAGGAGAATTGAGTGCAATGAAAAAGATTCTCTAACATGCCTTAAAACTCTTATGGTGTTCCTCTATATCTTTTACCATGATTTTCCTTACAGTGAAAGGGGATAAAAAGATATGCAAAACTTTCCTTACAAAACTATGGGATATATACACAATGGACACGTATTCTCCCTCTTTCTCTCTTTTTTAGGTACAATTCTCAATTTGTATTGTTATTATGGTACAAATTGTTATGTATTCTTTAAAGGAATCTGGTAGTATTTAAAAATCTAGGTATTTACCAATTTTACAAAATTATTTCCCATAAAATTTCTTTAAATAACATATCCCTCTAATACATTTAAAATTGCACTATCTCTACAATTTCATGAGGTTTTTTCATTTTCATTTTCACAATTTTTTTTCATTTGTAAAAACTTGGATTCTTACTAGATTGGGTGACATTTAGATACTGGAAATTTTGCACACAGTAACATTTAAAGATTACTGAAAAAATAATCCTCAGAAGATTCAGAAAAAGTATGAAAAAATATATTGTTAAAAAATGAGAAAGAATATATCCGATCTAGCACAGATAGTACTAATTAAATTGAGAAATTGGATCCAGTATTTCACAATAGGTCTAATCTGGAATTGAAATCCCAAAATGAGATGAAGTATTTACAAAAGATTTAGAACAGTTGTGTATTAATTTACCAAAAAATGTTTTCACTAATAAGAGGGACTCCTGAAAATTTTAAACTTGAGTTGGTGTGACAGTATGGAAAAAACTCCATCTAAAAATAGAAGACCTACTGGATGTGGTGGCGCATGCTTGTAATCCCAGTACTTGGGAGGCTTAGACAGGAGGATCGCAGGAGGATTCGCCTCTCTGAGCCTGGATTCCTTCACTATAGTGAAGGCATCAAATAATAATTTACATGACATTGTTAAAAGGTTTCTATGTGTATGAAATATACACAGTGAAGTAATCTGCTTCAAATACATGAAGCTGTGATGAGTTCTATAATACTTTAGTATTATTGAGAAAACATAAACTAAAAATAGCCATGCATCATATATTAAATACTTATGAATTAAGTGTTGTAGATATTATGCAATTCAAAGTGGAGGAGAAGGATGTACTATTTAAAGGATCTTCTGGAAAATTATTTTACAAAATAGTAACTATCTAGATTTTTTAATACTACTAGTTATCTTTAAAGTATATGTAACATTTTATACAATAATAGCAATAGAAATAGTTTTGAGTGTTTTACCCTAGAAAATGAGAAAATTTTAAATATTTTTTATATTTCATACTTTGTCTAACCACATCAAAATTATGAATTTATTTAGGTTTTATCTTTTTTGGGTGAATAATAAGCTTCTAAGCTTTTTTGTGTATTCCACAGGGGCAGGAACATGAGAAATGCTTAATAGAAAACTTTGGCCCATATTATTTCATTATTCCATAATTCCATATTTATTTCATATATTCCATAATTATTTCATTAATTTTACTTGCTGATAGTTATTTGGGGAAGCTGACAGAAGGGAACCTCATGTTTCTCATTTAGGCCACTATGTTCAAAGAAGTAGGTATTTTATTATTATTATTATTATTATTTTGTTGTTGTTGTTGCTGCTGTTGTTATTGTTATTTTGTGGTAATGAGAACTGAACCTCCAAGCTATACCTTCAGCCCTATTTTAGTTTTTTGTTTTGAAACAGTATGAATAGGTTGTTGAGAGTCTCTAAGTTGATGAGGCTGGTCTTGAACCTGTAATCCTCCTATCTCGGCCTCCCAAGTACTGGTATTATAGGCAGGCACCACCATGCTCAACTAATAAGTATTAATTTTAATATTCTCCATGGATAAATTATTAATATAATCACTCAACAGCCCTCTAAGTACATTTCATTCTGTCCCTAGATGTTTTTCTCATCTATATTTTATTCTTAGTGGGAAAATGTAATAGCAGAAAAAGTTGGACTTTACATTTTCCAATGCATAAACCAATCAGAAAAGTGGAATTAAACCTTTTTTCCCCAGTGGCAGTCTTTGTTTTTCTACTTACAACTGGTAAACCTCTTCAATAAAAATATGATATTCCATCTGTGACTTGCTCTTTGGTCCTACCTCTAAACTCAGTTCTCAGATTCCTCAGAATTTTTTAAACTGCCATTTGGAAATTAAAATGGCATATATAGATTTTCGTATAAATAATTTATTTGATTAATGCATTCTAATGTTCATGATATATCTCAAATAAAAAATCTTTTTTGCTTTGCTAAAAGTTATCTGAATACAAAATGAGCAGGAAATAAATTTACACCTGCCCCCATGATCAAAATAAATGTGTTATATACAGCCTTATTTATGTTTACACAATTTGAAAGACCTATAAAAATAAAAAAAATATTTGGGTCAGGAGTTTTTTGTTTAATTTTTATACAGGTTACTATGAGCTTGAGTGATTTACAGAAGTAAAAATTTTCACTTTTTCTGCAAACTGGGTCAAATAACCACTCAGGAAATTATTTTGCCTCTGTTTTTTATTCCTTTTGACTTGCATTGATGTTTTTGTCAGAGGTAACACATACATGTAATTATGTATATATAGTACATATTTTACATATGTCAGTTTACATATATACATCAACATATATAATATATACTTATATAACATATACTTATATATCATATATATACTTACATATATTTACATACACAAACACATACACACACACACACACACACACACACACACATATTTCCTTTCGAAAACAAGCAAAATACAAAAGATTACCCTTGCAAATCTAAACTGTTAGCAACTGGAGCATATGTGATGGATTCCAGCAAGACTCACAAGACTCACTGCTCTGAATGAACTAGCCCATTGAAGGTGTGTCTCCTTTTATTCTCTGGTTCATTAATTTCAGCCTGAATGCATTGATTTGAGACTTTCTAGATGGCTCACAAGCAGCTCAGGTTAAATTAACTTGAGGACAATGTTTGAAAATGCAGAATTGTTCTCTCTTTTTCATGCTTGTTATTAAGCATTGTTTCCAGAAGATCAATCTTTTAATTACATTGAGCCTCCCTACTGGTGGCTTTCAGCAGCAAGAAGTATATTGTGCACTGATTGGAAAAATTTTTAAAAAAGGGAAAAAAATCCTTATAACACGTTGCCTTTGCAAAAGGGAAATCTCCAAGGTATTGAATAGCCTGACATTTTCAGTGTATCCAAGGTTGGCTGACAGTCTCCACTAGACCTGTTCACCTTCATAAGTTCAAATCTGATAGGAAGAACTTATAATAGAAATAGGCTAACATATATTGTGTTTGCTTTATAATGGGAATTGTGTTAAGAATGTTAAACACAATATACACTGAGGCTGGCTTTCCCATTTTCAAAGTGTGTAAATTAAGGTTCACTGCTGTTAAGTAGTTTGTCTATGGACTCATGAAGAGAAGTGGCAAAACTATGTTAAACTTAGTTCTGTCTTAACGCAAAGGTAGTATTAATTCTGATACTATTCTTTGTTGTGTAAAATATTCTTTGTTTAAATAGCTTAAACAAAGAATATTTTTTACTTTTGTATTTGTCTTTATTTCTGCTAAGCAGAAAGGGGGAGAAAGCATTCTTAACCATATAAAAGTGACCAAAATAAGGATAAAAAAACGAATCAAGTGCTTTTGCCAAAGTACATGAGAAGAATAGAATTAAATGTCTATGCCTCCTTGTTGTGAATGCCTTTTTGTTTGAAAGACATTTTATTAAAGATGGTGAACATTCTTTGCTACTCCACCAATTGTAAGGTGGAGTCTAATTATCCTCCTCTTATATCTCTGCTGGCCTTGGAGACTTTCTTGACCAATATAACAGAGAAAAATATTGTTTTGAGGCTCTATTAAAAGCAATGCTGCAAACCAGGCGTGGTGGCGCATGCTTGTAATCCCAGTACTTGGGAGGCTGAGACTGGAGGATCCAGGTTTGCGGCCAGCCTCGGCTACTTAGTGAGGCCTTCTGCAACTTAGTGAGACCCTGTTTCAAAATAAAGAATAAAAAAATAGGGCTGGGGTGTAGCTCCGAGGTAGAATGCCCCTGGGTTCAATCCCCAGTACCGCAAAAAAAAAAAAAAAAAGCAAAAGCAAAAGCAATGCTGCTTCTCCCAGCCTTGGCCTAATTGCTCTCTAGAAAACCAGGATCTTGTAGGAAGCTACTCTGAGCGCACTGTCCTGTTAGGAAATCAAAGGCGCCTTATGGACAGGCTACAAGGTTGGGAAAGAAAATGCCTGGCAACATCCAGCTCTTCTTGTCATCTCATCCCAGGTAGTAGACAAATGAATGAGAAAGCTGCTTTGGACCCTTCATCTCTAACAGCTGTGAGACAGATAAGAACTGAGGAACCCAACCACAGCCAGAGCCAAAGCCTATACTATATCACCTCAGGGGAACTATTTCAAACACCTGGCTGTTGGGGCCATTCTGCTTAGGCCCTTGTCAGCACTACAGAGTGCCCAGAGAACCAATTAGTCAAGGGTTACTACAGCAATGGTGCTTTGTGATCGCTCAAGTTTAGTTTATCTGCGCTATAATTATGGTATTTTATGATATGATTTAAGGCTGTAGATTTCAAACTATGAGCACGGTTTTAACAAGGCATTATTCTGAGCCAGCCAGGGCCATGTCCCTAAGCAAATCTGAATATCAAATCAAGCTTTAGCACTGATTCTTAGGGAAGTTTAAGTTCTCCTGAGACTTTTTTTCTTTCATGATTTGGGCTTCTCTAAATGTGGAGACTTTAAAAATCACAAGAACTAAATGAAATGAATGTAGATATATTTTGAGAAAAGTATATGAATGTAAGATCTGATGATAAGAAAGTATACATTGCACACTGTCACACCTGCCAGGTGTGGTTTTGGATGCACTTTCTCTATAACCTTGACCTCTCTTTTGTTACAGTTCTCAGGAATTACTTATCTATTCAGACATCATGGTGGTGGAAAAGACACATCTTCCTGGGGAAGGGGTATTCTCCTGAAAGAAAGGTGCCAAAAGAAATTCTAAGGAGATTTGATTTCACACTTCTCAGCATCTGTCATCAACCTATAGAGATCACCCACAGGGTTATATCCAGGGTAATGTCACAGAAGCTACAAAACATATTTATCTCTTGTCCATTAAATTTCTAAACTTTCAGCTGGTCATGGTGGTGCACGCTTGTTATCCCAGTACTTGGGAGGCTGAGACAGGAGGATCGCAGGTTCACGGCCAGCCTCAGCTACTTAGTGAGACCCTCCGCAACTTAGTGAGACCCTGTTTCAAAATAAAGAATAAAAAATAGGACTGGGGCGTAGCTCAGAGGTAGAATGCCCTGGGTTGAATCCCCAGTACTGCAAGAAAAAAAAATCTAACCTTTGAAATGTCTAGGAGCTCTGTTTTTCTCAGATTGGAGAAAAGGCTAACGAGTAACTCCATGTTACCCAAAAGGAAAGAAAAGCAATGTAATACCTTTCCACCTGTGTTATCTCTTTATGCTGATTCTAGTCCCACTCAAATATAAAATGTGATGAAACAGCAAGTTATAAAAAACATTAATGTCCCCAGAGGGAGAAAAATGGACTACACAGAGTTTTTAAGGACAATTCTTTCAGAGACTCTAACCAATATAGAGTCAAATTCTAGTTTAGTTTTCTTCTTTCTGAGGGTTTGAGTAGCAACTTTTGGAGAGCTTGTTACCTGATTATTATATTTCCAAAATATCTGCTTCATTTATTAAAATTCTTCCTAGATTTAGCTAAAGTAAAAGCAATAATTGTAGGGCTTTAAAATAGCACTGAATCTATATTAGGCCTCTGAAAAATTGCTGGTGAGCACCACAAATGTGCCTAAGAACAATTTAGATTAGCTAACTTCTCAAAGTTGCATGACAGAGCCCACATTGATTCACCCTGGTGTTCCTAGGATTCACAGCTGTAGTAATCATGGAGTGGAAAATATGTAGTCAAGTATAGTGGTAGAAGAAAAGATGCTTCCTTGCTAAAGTGACTTCAGATCAAGATCATTTCAACCTAAGTTTAAGGCTCATTGGCCTATCACAAAACCCCACGTAACTAAATGAACATTTTCTTTCTCTAGCCCAAAAGACATGAATAGAGTTTAAGAAAATTAAGGCTAAGCAGAACCTTGAGGGATCTTCAAATCAATTAGTTCTTTAGTCTATATGTTTATCCCAATAGGGGCCCATGAGCACAGACTAGTACAAAATGCCAATCACTAAATGTGTATTTAAGATATTTTTTCAACTTCAGACTTAAATATACATTCAAGTGCTCAGAAATGCACATATTTAGTAAAGCCACAATTACTGATGTAGACATTTTTCTTGGATGGGTGATGAAAAATGGGGCTAAATAGCCAATGGGTTTAACTGATTTGAAAACTCTATAGACTGTCTCTAGTCAGTACTATATAAAGTTCTCTGACTGACTTAAAAGCTGGTCTGCTACTCTTATCCTCAAAATGATGACTGAAGTCCTTAGTATGTCCTCCAAGGCCTTGTGAGACATGTCCACATCTCCAGCCTCAATTTGTGTCACTCTGCTCCTCTCTCTCTTTATACACCTCTACCTCTGGGCCTTTTTTTTAGTCCTTGTAGTGGTCCATTTATTATCCTAAGGCACCTAATTCTAATTGTTTCCACCTCAGTCAAGCTAAATTTATCATATTATATTTTACTATTTACTGTGTCAATGCCCATATGCTAGTCATGACCTTATCCTTTATGTAAAGGATACATAGGATCTCTTTTTATTGTTTTTTTGTAATTTAATAAAAGCTACAATGACCTCAAAATTAAAATAACTCTAGATACAGTGTGGATATGGGTTCTAGGAGGCCAAGACTAGACTAAGAAGTGGTGATGAGCCAATAATGAAGTGTGGTTTAAGGATGAGGTGGCAGTACATGAAACTGAAACTGCTCATATTTTCTCAGATTTGCTTGTCTTTATTACAAGTTGTCCCACCTAAACAGTAGATGTTTTACAATGGGTATGAAAACTTGCTATAATTTTATTTGACATGCACTAAGGAGAGCTGTGAATCATTTGGTGCAGAAAAAGAGTCGTGTTTCAATGTGAGTAATCATTTTCATTTTACCTATCTCGTTAATATGTATTTTATTATGCATTTACATGTCATGTTTTCATTAGGCAAACAGTATTAATTTAGCAAGATGGAGGAATATACACACACAGACACACATACACACACAATATAACCACATACTACCCACACACCCAACCCCTTCAGTCTTATCAGCATGTTTTGTTGTGTAGGGGCAAAACAATTATATCATGTATCATCCAATTTTGGCTAATGGCCCTCAAGCCCATGCAACCAGCTATCTAGTGCCTACATATTCCAGTTAACTTCCTTAGTGTGCAGCGTCTGGAAATTGCAGCTCTCTCTGAAAGGCATAATTTCCCATTAATTTCAAATGAGAGCTTACTGACTCTCAAGTAAAATACACTGCTGAATTCTTTCAACCTAAATAAAAATAAGGGTATGAATTCAAAATTCGGGGGGCTTGTAGAGATGCTTTGGAGAGCTACATAATCTTGGATCAAGTCATACATATTCTGACCTAAAACTTAAAAAAAAAATCATCAAATGCAATGGAGAGAACGGAACCTTCCTGCTTGTATTTTGTATTGTATTTTCTCCCTCTGCTGGCCAATTGCTACATCCACAGTGAAATAAAAAAGATGTTTTTCTCTGTACTGTGTAATTAGGCTTTAAAACTGGAAATATCTATTGAGAGGAAATGTCATACAATATCTCATATGTTTCTCACCTTTAATGCCCTCAAGCCTTTTCTACAACTTCCCCCCCCCCAAAAAAATAACATTCTGCCCTCAGGAAAGACTTATATTAAGTAATGTCTACATTGGTTTGATTTTAAGCCAACATGCCCCCTAGATGAGTTGGTTCAGTTTCACAAACATTTATTGAGTCTCCATGTGTCAGGGGATCTACTAGTTGCTGCCCCTCAAGAACTCACAGACTAGCAGGGAAGGGAAATCCATAAACAGTTAAAATTCTTTTTTTTTTTTTGGCAGTACTGGGGATTGAACCCAGGGGCATTCTACCTCCAAGCTACACCCCCAGCCCTATTTTTTATTCTTTATTTTGAAACTGGGTCTCACTAAGTTGCAGAGGGCCTCACTAAGTAGCTGTGGCTGGCCGCGAACCCGGACCCTCCGGTCTCAGCCTCCCAAGTACTGAGATTACAAGCGTGTGCCACCACGCCCGGCTAAACAGTTAAAATTCTACATAAATGCTGCAAACGAGAATTGTTATAAAGTGACAGGGAATTGCAGTCCAAGAAAGAATTTGTAGTGTGGAGATTCACAAAGAGCTGTAGGAAAACAAAGAGACGATTATGACCCGAAGCTTAAAGGATTTGGCTATAGCTTCCACGCTGGGGAGGGACTTTAGGAATGATAAAGCAGCATGGCTGAAGGTCTGGACGGGAAGAATTTCATGTGGGGTTATGATGACAAAGCATATCGCATGGAACTAGTTTGTGGACCAAATGGCTGGAGCAGAGGCTGGAAAGATAGGTTTGGACCAGAAATAGACCCTAGGTAGATATTCTAAGGAGTTGAGAACCTGTGTTAGAGTAACGAAGAGATCACCATTATTTTTAAGCCAAGTATTTATAATTATCCTAATGTATTTGCATTCTTTTCTTGACTTTGTAAAGAAATTCATATCATTAAAGTCTCTTTATTGAGCCACTACTAATTATAGCAGGTAGGAAACTGGGACCCTATGTGTATTTAAAGCAGAGATTCACGTCTTGGCTGCTATTTTTTCAGTTTATTTACATTCACTCTTTCATGACTTAAGGAAAGGAAGTTATATTCATTTGACAATAAAAATGAGGAAGATTTTTGGCCTCTGTTCCCAGAGCCAGTTCTGGTTTTAGGTGACTTGATTGTTTTCAATCTCAAATAATCTCACCTATGAAATAAAGGGTTTGATCTCTCCAGTCTCCTCCAATTCCAAAATTCTGTTTTTTTTTTTCACTGTGGCCCCAGGTCCTCTGACTGGAAAAGAAGCTTGGCAGGCCCCATCAGATGTGAGGACACCCTGGATATGCTCAGAGCCAGGGCAGGTGGACAGATGAGGCCCACAGATGTCAAGTCTGAATATTTGCACGTTCTAAAGTAACTTGTTAAGGAAAATAGGCCTTGCTGTTTTAACAAAAACAACTTTATAATGACAAGATATTTTTTAAAAAGATGAAGTCATACCTTTTTATTTTTATTTTATATTTGATAAAATATTAAAAGTAACTGAACTTAATATAATAATTGAACATGTCTGTGTTTTGGTTTTGGTGATATTATTGGGATGAGTAAAAATGAGTAAAACTTTTGTTGCAATAATCAGGATTTTCACATAATTTGAATTGTAATAAGACTAATGATATAAAGAATAAAATAATTTTTATTCAAAGTATACATTTTTAATTGTTTTCAACAGTAGGTGTATGTTTAAAGTTTTTTCTATGCTACTCAAAAATTTTTATTAAAGTAAAAAACATACAAATTGTAATTGATTAATGTAAATATTTAAACTATATTAATGATAGAATTTTCAAAGTAGGAATTGAGCATTAACTTGCTTGTGGTACATAATGTGATGTACTATATATATATGTAATATATATTCATATCTATATAGCAAGATAATAAAATCAAGGAAATTAACATATCCATTACCTCACATACTTAGTTTTTGTGATGAGAACATTTAATATCTAATCTTGCAGCATTTTCAATTAAATGTTGCTTTAAGCTATACTCCCATATCATTTAATAGACCTCCAGAACATTTCATTATGTCTAACTGAAACTATGCCCTCTAACCAACATCTCCCCATCCTCTCCAGCCCCTTCCCCTAGAAACCACTATTCTACTCTTTGCTTCTGTGTGTCTGATTTTTTTACATTCCATATCATGCAATATTTGTCTTTCTGAGCCTAGCTTATTTTATTCAGTATGTTTCCCAGGTTTATCCATATCATTACAAATGACAGGATTTTCTTATTTAAGGCTGCACAATATTCCATTGTGTATATATGCCATATTTTCTTTATCCATTAATCCACTGATAGACACTGGGTTGATTCTGTATCTTGACTATTGTAAATAATTCTATAAAAAACATGGTGTGTCGAGACCTTTTTGACACTCTGATTTTGTTTTCTTTGGATATATATCCAGAAAGTGGGACTACTGGATCGTTTTATTTTTATTTTTTAAGGAACTTCCATACTATTTTTAATAATGACAGTACTGGTTTGTATTCACTAACAGTGGGAAAGGGTTCCCTTTTTTCTGCATCTGGCCTATTGGCTTTTTAAATGCAAACAAGATTCCCAATTCCAGTGTTCAATGTTCATTTCAATTGACAATGGAAAAAAATTACTATTAGGCTTATTCTTTTTATTTATAACCAACATATGCACAAATTGAAAATTGGTTCTCAGCCTTCCTTACAACTGTGAGGAATAACATTCTAATACATGAATATTCAGAACCACCAACTGGAATGCCCCCAAAAGAAGTAAGAAAAAGGACATTTGGCACTGCTGAGAAATAATATTTTGTTAAGTAATAATCTAATAAAGTTGTGTGGTCCGAGAGTTGTGTGATTTGACAGGTTAATTAATTTGATGTTTTTCTTAAGGTAGGCACTTTCATGCTCCAACGTAGACAGCCGTACAACCTATAAACCTTCCTGACACTTGAGTACAGTTGCCATTTTTTTTTTTGGTGTTACTTATGAGAAGTAATGTTTGGGATTGTAGAATGGATTCTGCTACCCTTGAGTACCAGGTTCCAGGGGCACATGCCTCCATGTGTCTTTAACAAATTTTTGTGAATATGTGTTCACAAAAGCATGGGACTCAAGTCAGAGCGTCTCTCGCCAGATCTAAGCCTGGAAACACCAGCATGGTTCATGGCATAATGTGCGTTTGCATCGCTGTCAGTTACATTTCCCTCAATCCCCTAGTACCTACACACACAGACGCACACACACACACACACACACACACACACACGCGCGCGCGCACGCACACACATCAGTGGTTGGAACAGGGAATTGAACCCAGTGGTGTTCTACCTGCAAGCTACAACCCCAACCTTTTTATTTTTTATTTTGAAACAGGGGCACAATCCTCTCCCTTCCTATTCTCATAGGGTAGGGGACTTGTGTTAACCCAGCATAATTATTTTTAGTTCTATTTATATTATGATGTTGAAAATGAATACTGCTGTGGGTTAAAATAGCTTTTAAATACTGTTTTTGTTTGAACATGTTCCATTTTCTAACAGTAGGTCTTCTCTAAGACTGACAGCAGTGAGAGGAGGTATATGAAAAGTTGTATCTTTGAAATTAAGTGATAGGAAGCCATTAAAATGAGTAAAAAGTTAGAGAAAACTAATACTGAAAAATAATATTCAGAAATTAGTATATTTGATCTGGCTAGTCAGTCAGAGGAGAAAACCTCCAAAACTAAGTAGAAAAATTTATTTGGGGCAAAAGAGAGTGTCAGTGAATATATCTATCATAATACTAGCCAGAACAAGCATGTTGTTATTCTTGTTATAGCAGAAACTGCCATACGTAAATGTTAGTTTCTGCAATGTTTTCTAGATGAAGTTTGAGCCAGTGACTAACAGCACCAAAATTATTAAAAGCACTGGGCATGAGGGTGCACTCCTATAATCCCAGTACTTGGGAGGCTGAAACAGGAGGAATGCAGATTTGACACCAGTCCTGGCAATGTAGCGAGACTCAGCAACCTAGTGAGACTCTGTTTCAAAATAAAAAATAAGAAGGGCTGGGGGTGTAACTCAGAGGTAGGATGTCCCTGGGTTCAATCCCCAGTATCCCCCAAAATTATTAAAAGCAAGAAACAAAGGAAGTTAGAACTGGAGAGATTGAGGAAGATATAAAATCTAGTTTTTTTCGTTTATACATTAAGCATTTCTCCTCTAGTAAATTTCGACTTATGTTTATTTGCTAGAAATACTTTTTTAAATAAATTTTGCACTAATTGGTAATTCTCAGCAAGTCATGTAATTATTCTAATTGCACTTCTATATTAATGGTTTAATTTCTTTTGTGGTACTGGGGATTGAACCCAGGGGCATTCTACCTCCAAGCTATTTTTTACCCCCAGCCCTATTTTTTATTTTTTATTTTGAAACAGGGTCTCACTAAGTTGCGGAGGGCCTCACTAAGTACTTGAGGCTGGCTGCGAACCTGGATCTTCCTGTCTCAGCCTCCCAGGTACTGGGATTACAAGCATGCACCACCAAGCCTGATTATGGTTTAATTTTTATAAATGCCTGAACTCCATATTCGTGTTATCTCTAAATTTTATGTGTCTGATGAAGCCTGTCTTGTTCTTCAACCTTTGTTTTAAAGTCATTGTTGTCTTACTGTGGAAGTAAAATCTCAGGGTACAGAACACACTGCAGTGGATTTGTGAAAAGCTTGTTAAGAATTACTTCTTAAATATAGTAAGTGACAGCAAAGATTCTTATGAGGAAATTGGAAAGAGAAATATTTGATAAAACTTCAGAGTTGGCTGAGATCTTTGCAGAGATGTTATCTTTATGAGAAGATAACATGCCAAAGCATTATTTTATCAAAATCCTGGTGACAGTTTGACCAAGGCACCATCTTATCAAGCAAAATTAGCTTAGGTAAAAGCTTTAGAAGAGGTCTTATTGTCTTGTCCCAGTGTTGGGGTGAAGCCAGAACTGGTTGTTTATTCTCAGTCTCAGCACCTCATCATAGCATGAAGGCTTCTGTGCCTGGCTATGGGGGAAATGAGGCAAGAGCATTTCAGGTGAAATGCGTCACCAGTCTCCTCCTTCTCCTGTTCTTTTCATCTCTGTGTGGTGTCTAGTTGCTCAGCTTGCCCAGAAATGCTACGGTGATTTCTCCATTTCCTCACTCCATAACTAAGCACTAGTTCTGTAATTGTTTAAACAGGTCCCTAATCCATGCTTATTGCTTTATTTTCTCTGCTTCTACCTTAATTGAGGTCCTTTCACTCATGATTAATAAGTTGAATTGAGGATCCACTTGTGGAAAGCATTGTGTTAGGTAGCAGACATGCAAAGTTGCATAAATCTCAACCCCTGTACTTCACACTCCAAAAATCTCCAACTCATTTATTTAAGACAAAACATAAAACAGTAGCAATGAAGAAAAGGAAAAGAGGAGATGAGTAGGATGGGGTTGATTTCCCAATGACTTATTAAGACAGTCTTCTAATTAGTCTCATTATCTCTATAGTCTCTCACCTTCAGACATTGTGCAAATTATAATGGGTGTCTGTCTATATGATACCAGTCTCTTCATGGTCGCTATCATCTAAGAATAAATTGCTAAGCAGGATTATACCATGTTCCCAGGGTTGTGCAGGTTCCCTCTCTAGCTAGCTTCCTTCCTGTCACTGCCATGATACCTTCAATTCTGCAATGCAACTCTTCTGCGGTAATGATATGCAGCTACTCAGTTTCTCACATTGTCCACATCTCCACGCCTATGCACACATTGTGTCCTTCTTCAAGTGCCATTTATTCATTCTTTCTAGAGACTCCCACTTTAGTTGATAGTGAACATCCTCTCTTCTGAGTTTACTTGTCATATCTGGGCAATTCATTTCTTTTTACAGGTCTCAATCATTCACTAAGCACATATCTTATTCAGTTTTCTAAGTTTCTAGAATTTGGCACAACATGTACAAATTAATGCAGAAAGTTTAGAACACATTTCAATGTCTCATTATTTTTGCCTCTGATTTAAAATGGACAATTATTTACATGTAATAGTTTTGGTGGAAAGCTATATTTCCGATACTATTTGTTAATATTTTTCAGTTCAACAGTAATTTTCATGTCTCACATTTTAAGTCATCTATCAACTATAGACAAGTATATCCAATTTAATGAGCTAAAATTGAAATATAATAATAAATCTAGCATGCACTTGAGATACTGAGACATTAATGTAGTCTTATTTTGAGCTGTACTCTTCAGAAAAATCTCAGAAATCAACATAGGAAATATAAGAATGCTAAACAAAACATTCTCTCTACTAGAAAAAAACTAAAGTAAATAGGAACCTGCCCAGAAGGCAAAGGCCATGGTTAATGTCTACCTTGATTGCCAACCTTGACCACATCTCAACGTGAAGGGGACTTATATGGAATTTTTCACCAACCTACACTATGTACACACAAATACACATATATAGATACGTGTGTGTATTTTTTTCCAATAAAACTTAAAGTCCTAGCCTTAATGTAAAACAAGCAAGTTTGCCCAGTGAACTGTAGGTAGTAGATGCAAATCACTGTGTGGCTAGAAGCCACACCTATGATTTAAATAGAGAATTTAATATAGAAGATCTAATACAAACAAGAAATGACTAGGTATAAAATTATTAAGTAGGTAACAGATGGGGAAAAACAAAACAAATCCCCAAACCCTCTAAGTCATCAGGGAACAGCTACCACCATTAGGGAATAAAGTGAAGAGCTGGGAATAATATGGAAGTTAGCAATATAGAGAAGAGGCCCCACAGGACTGGAACCCATACCTCTTGGCATTCACCTGCTGACACCTGAGATGACAGTGAGAAGGACAAGCAGGCAGGAAGTAGACAGAAAAGATGGAGTCCTTTTTCACTCCTCCTGCAGGGTTCCTCTATTGCCCCCTATTAGTTACACCTTATAGGAAGCCAGATACCAAGCAAAATGTGTTTGCAGACTCCCTAGTCAGGATCTGGAAGCTGGATTTAGAAATATGGGTTTGGGGCTGAGAGGTAAGGTAATTGCCTACCTTGATGATAAGTGAATTATGTTGACATTCCTCACAGCCTTTGAGGGCCGCTAGGTAGAACAGCTCTCTTAGTGTCCCATGTCTGCCTCCACCAATCCACAGCCCACAGGATGACCCTGCTCTCTGTAGCTCAGACTTGGGGCCATACTCGCCATGGTGTACTGACAGTTAGCTCTCTGGACCATGCTGGCCTAAGACAAATCAAGAATTTCTTATGGTTGTTGGGAAAAGAAATAATCCTGGCTAGGACAGAGTGACTTAACGAGCCAAGTCAGCTATGGGTTATTAGTTTAGTAGTCTATGATTTTTGAGTTAAATAAAACAAGCAAACAAAAGGAAAAGCTAACACGATTAACCAATCATTTTCACATATATTTCTGTCCTAAAGAAATATTAATAAGCAATGATTGTAATCTTCTTGTAGGGGTAAGGTAGAAAGGGGAGGGACATGTGCATTTAAGTCTCCAAAGAAAGATTTAAAACACTACACCAGCAAAATGGGTGAATAATTCACAAATAGGAAAGAAAGAAAGCCTTTTAAACCCCATCTTGATAGAATCACTTTTTAAAAAATTACTGTTCTTTCCCACCTTCATTTTTTGTTGTTGTGGTTACTTGAGAATAGAAAGTCACACCGTTAAGAATAAAATCAACACCTGCCTTACAAGACAACCTAACCATAAGTACTGCTAATGCTTCCACAAGCCTCCTGTAAGCTAGTTAAAACTGTCCAGCAGTCATGAAATTTAATACAAGCTTACTATCAGACATAAGAAAGCATAACAACCCTAGAGAAATCAGATAAATGGTATCATACCAGTGCTTATAAACCTTCAGTAAAAGTCACTTAAAGGTTTGTGCTTTTTTGCAGTACTGGGTTCACCCAGGGGCATTCTACCTCTGGGCTACACCCCCAGCCCTATTTTTTTTTATTCTTTATTTTGAAACAGGGTCTCACTAAGTGGCAAAGGGCCTCACTAAGTAGCTGAACCCGGATCCTCCGGTCTCAGCCTCCCAAGTACTGGGATTAGAAGCATGCGCCACCATGCCCAGCCACTTAAAGGATTTAGTAACTGATCACAGTGTAGCTTTCCAGTTTCATTTTCTACCATTTTTCCAAAGTCCTGTGCACATGGTAAGTCCCTTGTAAATTAGCACACTAGATTACTTGTGTTAAGATTAAATGTTCTTGCTATTTCCTATGACCAGATGGTCTCCCTCTCTTTCCTCCCTCCTTCCTGGTGAAATCCTTTGGAACTTTTTATCAATACTCACCTTCAAGCAACTCCTTCATGAAGTTTGACACTGTTTTCTCCTGCTCCTCTTTAATTCTTTTCTAATAAGAACCATGTATCATTCATTTCTTTGTAATTGGTTGTTTTATTTATCAAATCTAAGATGCCTTTGTTTGCAATATGCCCCAATACTTTGTATACTACTCAGAAAGAGAAATGCTTCACATTAAACTATGATGCCATTAATTTTATGAGGCATCTCAATTTCAGATATTATCAGCCTAAATAAAAAGTGTGTTTTATTTATTTATTTATTTATTTTTTTGCGGTACCGGGGATTGAACGCAGGGGCGTTCTACCTCCACACTACACCCCTGGCCCTATTTTTTGTGCTTTATTTTGAAACCGGGTCTCACGAAGTTGCGGAGGGCCTCACTAAGGAGAGAGAGAGAGAGAGACAGACAGACAGACAGACAGACAGACAGAGAGCGAGAGCTGAGGCTGGCCGTGAACCCGGATCCTCCTGTCTCCGCCTCCCAAAGTACTGGGATTACAAGCGTGCGCCACCACGCCCGGCTAAAAGTGTGTTTTAGAAGTAATAAAGTGGGTTAGTTGTATATAAAACACCTTCCTTGCTAAGCATAACTCAATTATGTGTCCCTAATGTCAAGCATACAGTTGGACACACAGCATATTCCTCAGTAAATGCTTATGTCCCCAATCCTAAAATGGGAAATGGAATTGTATCATCAGCTTTGATTTTTGTTCTCTGATCACAACTAATGATTTGTGGAGCCCAAGTAAGAGGTAAACAGTCCTCAGATCCAACCTTTCTTCTTACAAAGTTGCACAAATTAAAGGCTAGATGTATTTTCAGGATGATTAGTCAATTATATATGTTGTTTCATTTTAATAGACACAGGGAGGCCCATGTTCCCAAATCAGCCATTTGCTACTTTGTTGCCTGAACAGCCCATCTTTAGGAAATCCTTCCCTTATAAACACAATGTACAATTTCCTGAGGGAAAATCTCATTAAGCTCTATCAGACAGATAGTTATATGGATTAGTTCAAAATGCCCCTCTCCTAGAGAACAAAAGAAAAAAACTTATAAATAATTTTGATATGAGAGTCCTTTGAGTTTGTTTTCAGTATTGGCCAAGAGATGCAGATTTTGGAAAAGAGGTTTGAAAGCTCAGGATTACAGGAGGACATTGGGGTCAGCTGTGTATCTTGGTCAACATTCTCATTGCTGTAAGTGACTACACAACTTAAAGGAGGGAAGATTTATTTGCTCACAGTTTTTTTTTTTTTTGAAATTTAAGTTTCAGTCCATGTGAGACTACTATCTGTGGATCTCAGGGTATGACAGCAGAAAGAGAGCAAGCTTCTGCTCTCTCATCACGGAGGGTGGAAGCAGAAAAGCAAGCAAGCAAAGGGATTCAAAGACAAAAACACAGTCCCCAAGGACCCAACTTCTCTAGCCACTCCCCACAGGCTAGGTTACCACCCAGTAAATCCATTATAATGAGTTTAACCCTGAGATTACAACCCTCAGGGACATAATTACATCAACTCTGAACCTTAATACATGAGCTCTTCAGGGGACATTCTGTATCTAACCATAACAAAGAGGCAGAAGTGGAGGCTGGTAAGGCAGAGGACAAGCAAGGGACACAATCTCCATAAGAACCTTTCCTCACCGGAGTGCTATCTTAATGAGAAATATTTCTTTCTTATTCTATGGACCTTTTCTTTATTTCTGTTGATTGCTTCTATTCTGCATTCTTTCTGGTTATAGCACTCATTTACTTTGTTTTGCTCCCTGACACTCATTTGGGACCTGTCTTTTCAATACTTCCTCTCTCACCTCCTTTCCTTTTTATATTGCTATTCCCCAAGCTTCTGAATGTTTTCTGTTTACCTTCATGGTAGTTTCCTCAGTCAAGAACTTGGCCTTGAAATGAAATGCACACCAACTCTATAATGCATATGGCTCTGGAATGTTTAGCTTTTTCCCTGGCCTGAACCCTGTTGTTATGGCTCCAGCATGTGCTTGAACTCCACTGGCTCTATTTTAAGCAATATGGGGAACAGTCTTTCAAGTCAAATTTCTCCCCTGATTTAATTCCTTTTTATTTATTTTGTAGTCTTTATAGATACAACTGAACATGTTATATCTATATCTACATGTGCTCTTTCCATGTCACATAATCTACTTGAAATATTGTTTCCACATCTGTGAATTTGGTTTCTCCTCTCCATATTTAAAGTACTAACATCAGGTATACCCTGTTGCTTACCTCTAGTGGCTTTCTATATCAGCCCACACCTTGCTAGTTAGGGGGAAAAGCCCTAGAAGAAGTATCACATCCAGCCAGGGGAACACATCTATCAATGTCATAAATAATAATGCCTCGTATTGCATGACATGAACTTTGTTTAAATTCTTGTACCTACACATTTCATTTTTGCCTTTTATGTAGTTGAAACTTGTGACATTGCTGGTGCTTTTTTAGCCATTCACTTTTGCCTTTTCCAGCAGTCATTTCACTTCTGGATAGCATTCATATGGTTTTTATCACTATAATTCTGTATAATCAATCCAGCAATTTGCTTTTTTTTTTAATCTGGTGAACTATATTTCTTTCAAAACATCCTCCATTATCCCACCTCCAAAACTTCTATTTAATTCTCAGAAGTTGAATTACTGCCAACACATCTTTCAAAGTTATCCCCAGTAATTTTATAATCATAGTTCTTCCAACATGATCACTAGGTAAACAGTCTCCGACTTCTTTCCTTTAATTCTTTTGACGAGGTGCCATCGTCCTTTGGATAATTATTAAATTTCTTTCTCTGCTGTCTTTCCCCCAGAGACTGTTTCTATTCACCTCTCTCCACTCCTAATCTTGGCACTTCTCTTATGAAACCTTTGGGAATCAGCAGTTATCTCTCTGACATTGGGAAGCCTTTTGAACATTCCTCATTTCCTTTTCCTTTTCTGTAGGTTTGGTTTTCTCCCTTTTGCAAGTATTAACTAGTCAGTCTCTATTGTAGGTAGAATTCTGACACAGTCCCCAAGATTCTCACCCCCTGTTGTACACTCTTCCACATAATCTTTTCCCCATGAGTGTGGTAGACTTGTGAATAGAATGGGATGTCACTCAGTGATATGGTCAAGTAATGCAGAAAAAGGGATTTCATATAGTAATTAAGGTCTAGCCAAAAGGGAGATTAGCTGAGTGGATCTGACCTTGAGGCAAGCTCTTAAAGGAAATAGAAGCAACATGACATGATCTCCTGCTAGCCCTGGAGACACAAATGTATCTTAACATTGTGGACAGGGCCATAGGGCAGCAAACTCCAGACAGCCTCAAAAGAGATGAGAATGAGTTCCCCTAACTGCCAGCCAGCAAGAACTCTGGACCTCAGAGCTACAAATGCAAGGAAATGAATTCTGTCAACAATAGGATATAGGTAAACACACATAAAGAAACAAAGAATTTATGGCATTTGTAGGACAAACAGCAAACCAATTTAAAAGAAAAAAGGAGAAAAATATGAATTCAGTGTAGTATTTTATCTTTAAAATGTCTATTATCTGATGTTCTTTTAAGTAGCCATTCACCATCATGTTTTAAACAACTACCTACACAGATGAATATACCATGCACTTAGGGCGGGTAAGCACAATGTAGCCAGAATGTAGGGATACCCTCTTACCCTCTAAAAGAATGCCTTCTATAATCTGCATGAGCCCACTATCACATTATCTCTAGAGCCTTCCCTTTCCCAGAGGAACAAATATGATCTATGTTACAATGGTCCAGGTACAGACCATGAGCATAGAGTTGGTACGGTGGTAGTACATCATTGTGTCATTTTCTGTCAACAAGTACAATTTGACCTGAAACATCCTATGTAGGCAGAGGATGTGTAAATAGCCAAACAGATGTCAATGAATTGGGGTAAAACACGCTCCAGCCTGAACAGAAAGCAAATGCATTTCATATGTAATGATGCATAGTTAGAGCTTGTTAAGCCAGAGTAACTTATCAGCTAGAGTGACTCCATATTTGTTACTCAGAATGACCTCAAACCTGGTCCTAAAACAGGGAAGTTGGCTTTGAAAAAATTAAACCAGGACATTGGCAGGATAGTTAACGGATTGTCATAACAACATATTGTAACTTATTGTGCTATTGTTATCTTGCTAACTGCCTATTCTTGCCTCTGTACTTTCGTTATGCTTGGCTTGCTTGAGGTGCCTGAATACTATGGGAACCATAGAGGCTTCCCACCCCCTACTATTGAAACCATGGGAACCTCAGTTTCACTCTGAGCTTGTATTATATCTTACCCTATATAAGAAAATGCTGAGCCGGGCGTGGTGGCGCACGCTTGTAATCCCAGTACTTTGGGAGGCGGAGACCGGAGGATTCGGGTTCGCGGCCAGGCTCAGCTCTCTGTCTCTCTCTCTCTCTCCTTAGGGAGGCCCTCCGCAACTTCGTGAGACCCGGTTTCAAAATAAAGTATAAAAAATAGGGCCGGGGGTGTAGCACGGTGGTAGAAAGCCTCTGCATTCAATCCCTGGTACCACAAAAAAAAAAAGAAAATGCTGGAGGACAGTCAAGGACTGCACTTGGCTCTCATGCCTGTGTAGTCTTACTGGCCAGTAATAAAGACTCTCATTTAACACCTTTGGTGGTCTGATTGGTCCTGACTGGGACGCTACCTTGCAACACATAGAGTGCAAAGTTTCCATGGAAATGAGAAAAGAGAATTCCTAAGAGAACTTATTTTCCTTGTCTATTTCTGCCCTGTAGGAAGATGGTAATCGGAAATATTTTAAAAACATTGTAGGCTTTAACAAAGACAGTGCTACTTTTGAATGACATTGTCATTCAAAAGTATTTTTTGCTAGAGTCATAAACATAATCGACATCTTACTTTCAGAATATGTGCATCATTTTGAAACCAGTCTGGCCATAAGGTTTAAATGTCTTTGAGCACCACATATGGAGCTAGAAGGCCGTGCAGCAAGTCACAGATGTTTGTGCCTGAGTATGGACCACATCGTCTAATATCTCTGAGAATATGTGAAATCAGATGAGAAAAGGCTATTTTGCACAGCAAATGTATTCTACATTTCTTAGTTCATTTTTCAGTGCTATAACAGAATACCTGAGACTTGGTCATTTATACAGTAAAAAGCTTTATTCCCTCACAGTTCTGAAAAATCCAATGGTGAGGGCCTTCTTATTGTGTCCTCACATGGTAGAAGAGCAAGAGAAAGAACCCACTCCCACAAACCTTTTTTATATGGCATAAGAGCCCTTGCAACCTGAACACCTCCCACTAGGCCCCACTTCCCACCACTGCTTTTTTAGGAATTAAGTTTCAACATGAGTTTGAGAAGAGACAAAAGCATTCAACCATAGCACTAGGTAACAGGGTTTATCTGAATTTCCATTCCTTAATTGCTCAATGCTGGAGCAATTCTGTCTTCCCCTTCCAACCTAGAGTGTTAACAATAAACGGTTGCATGATTGGTTTCTTTAAAGCAATCCTGGAGTTAAAATGAGTTTCAAATATTACTATAATGAAATTCCATGATAAATGTTTATCATTTGACATAACTAAGTTTCAGTAGTAACAAAACGTTTTACAACTTCTGGAAACTGCATATAATTGGGCTCCATCCTGTTGAAATAAGGCCCTATTCATCTCTGCACAGTGGTTCTTATTTTAAACCCGATGCTACTTTATTCATTCAGTGGAGCTTGTTATTCACTTCATAGGAATTGAAAAGACCCCACTTGTTTAAGTAATCACAAGATGAAAGAGCAGAGCACTGAATGGAATAATTTCATTGACAAAAGCTAAAGATCTAACTTGGAAGAACTCTCCTTATCAAGTTTGATTGATATAAGTTCACTTTTTGGTTTGTGTATGTTTGTTTTTGCAAAAGTAAAACAAAGCATTTTCTCCTACTATACTTTTTCATTCAACACAGAACACTAAGCAATTCTCTAGTGACACAACTAGATATTCTATAATTTAATTCATTTCCAATGCTATCTACTTGGACATAGTATCAGATTCCACACTTCAGACTTCAAATTCCAAGTACTAGGTTGTCACCTATACTTCTGACTGACTTGCTACAATCCAAAGTTCTCACAACCCCCTCCTTAGTTTGGTCTAATTTGCTAGGACAGCTCACAGAACTCAG
>PVJS01000464.1:0-129344 GCA_004027185.1 Glis glis | reverse complement strand
ATTTACACACACACACACACACACACACACACACACACACACACACACTCCGTCCTTTCCTCATCCCTGGCTCTCTGCTGTCCCCCAGACCACAGGGCAGGGTAGCTAACCTTCAGCCCAGCGAGCAGGGAGGGAGGGTGTTGTGACAGGTCCTCAGGAAGCCTCCTGTGTCTTTAAGTTGGAGGCCGGGCCTCATTTGTTCAGTGGCACAAAAAGTGCCACCTGTCCAGGCTTTCTGTCCCCGTGTTTGCCAGGATTAATGAGGCGATGTTTGGAAAGGGTTTGAGCCCCTACAAGGAAACGCACCCACGACACCTTTTCAAAGGATGATTTATGTCCAGCTTTACCCAACTAGGAACCCAAACAGTGCTTTCTCATGAGCTTGGCGCCTGGCTCCCGGCTTTGGGATGTTTCAGAAGCCTGAGATTCTGCCTTATTAACAGGGCTGGCACCCCTCTACCAAGAGGACAGATTTTTTTTTCTCCCTTTCTTACTGAGGACCCAGGAAAAGGTCACATCAAGGCCAAGTTTGTGCAATCTCAGAGGAATGGGAGTTTTTCCAAAGACTGGGCTCCCCTGGCTGCTGCTCATGGTCAGAACAATGTCCCCAACCTGAACCCCCTCCCCTGTACACACATTAATCTTCTGATAAAGCCCCCCTGATTGTTGACACTTTTAAGGTGTGATGATTTGAGCCAAATATACTTTATGGAGTTTTTTTTTCTTTTGGTACTGGGGATTGAATTCAGGGGCATTCTACTTCTGGGCTATACCCCCAGACCCCCTTTCTTGTGGTACTAGGGATTGAACCTGGGGAATTCTATCTCTGAGCTATACCCCCAGTCCTGTTTTATTTTTATTTTGAAACGGTCTGGCTAGGTTGATGAGAGTCTAACTACTTGCTTAAGTTGTCCTCGAACCTGTGATCCTCCTGTCTCAGCCTCCCAAGTACTGGGATTACAAGTGTGCGCCACCACGCCTGGCTTTTCCAGCCCCCCCTTTTTTTTTGCGGTACTGGGGATTGACCGCAGGGGTGTTCTACCTCTGCACCACGCCCCCGGCCCTATTTTTTTTTATGCTTTATTTTTGAAACCGGGTCTCACGAAGTTGCGGAGGGCCTCACTAGGTAGAGAGAGAGAGAGAGAGAGAGGCGAGAGGAGAGAGAGAGAGAGAGAGATCGATCGATCAATCGATCGATCGCGCATACGCATGTGCGCTGAGGTTGGCTGCGAACCTGGATCCTCCGGTCTCTGCCTCCCAAAGTACTGGGATTACAAGCGTGCGCCACCACGCCCGGCTCCAGCCCCCTTTTTAAAAAATATTTTTGTTTATGTTGAAACAGGGCCTCACTAAGTTGCTGAGAGCCTCGTTAAGTTGCTAAGGCTGGTCTTGAAAACGCGATCCTCCTGCCTCAGTCTCTCAAGTGCTGGTATTACAGGCATGCACCACCACACCTGGCTAATTTTTTATTTTGAAACAGGGTATTATTATTATTTTTTTTGTGGTACTGGGGATTGAACGCAGGGGCGTTCTACCTCTGAGCTACACCCCCGGCCCTATTTTTTATACTTTATTTTGAAACCAGGTCTCACAAAGTTGCGGAGGGCCTCACTAAGTAGAGAGAGAGAGACAGGGAGAGAGAGAGAGACGGGGGAGAGAGAGACGGGGAGAGAGAGAGAGCGGGCGCGCTGAGGCTGGCCTTGAACCTGGATCCTCTAGTCTCCGCCTCCCAAAGTACTGGGATTACAAGCGTGCGCCACCACGCCCGGCTGAAACAGGGTATTATTAAGTTGCTGAGGGTCTTGCTGAGCTGCTGAGGCCGACCTCGAAACTGTGATCCTCCTGTCTCAGCCTCCCAAGTACTGACCGGGATTATAGGCATGCACCACCATGCCAGGCTTACTTTATAGTCTCATCCAATGTACCTGTGGTTATAGCACCCATTAGGTGGTAGATAACAGCCCTGTTTTCTGGTTCTCCTGGGCACATTTCCCTCCTTTGATGTTCCCCAATGGGAAGCCTCATTTCTTTTCAGTCTTCTCCCAATGTCCTTGTGTTAGGAAATGGTGTCTCCTCTCCCTCCATGGCCCAACTTTGGAAACTTGGGGGTCTCCCTTGTCCATTCTTGCTCCCTTCCCAGGTCAATAGATCCTGTTGTTAATCTCCAGAAAAAATTGAGGTTCTCTGTTCCTTCCATCCCCTGGCGTGAACAACCGCAGTAGTGCTTGGGCTGCTGGTCTCTGAGTGTGTGGCTTCAGGTCTCCCAGATGGAGCTCCGGTCTCATATTTGTATTTAGTAGCTTCATGCCCTCAGGGAAGTTACCTACCCTGGAGGAGCCTCAGTTTCCTCATCTATAAAGTGGGATCATGCCGGGCATGGTGGCACACGCTTGTAATCCCAGTACTTGGGAGGCTGAGACCGGAGGATCCGGGTTCGTGGCCAGCCTCAGCTACTTAGGCCCTCTGCAACTTAGTGAGACCCTGTTTCAAAATAAAGAATACAAAATAGGGCTGGGGGTATAGCCTGGAGGTAGAATGCCCCTGGGTTCAATCCCTGGTACAGAAAAAAAAAAAATTGGGATCATGACAGAGCCACCTCAGAGAAATAAAATAAAGTAGCCGGGCGTGGTGGCACACACTTGTAACCCCAGTCCTTGGGAGGCTGAGACAGGAGGATCACAGGTTTGTGGCCAGCCTCAGCTACTTAGTGAGACCCTCCACAACTTAGGGAGACCCTGTTTCAAAATAAAGAATAAAAAATAGGGCTGGGGGTGTAGCTTGGAGGTAGAATGCCCCTGGGTCACATCGTTACATCCCCAGTATCACAAAAGAAAAAAAATTAAATTGGGCTGAGGGTGTAGCTCAGAGATAGAACACCCCTGGGTAAATAAATAAATAAATAAATAAATAAAATAAGGGCGGGCATATAAAGGACTTGGCCTGGCGCCTGCCCTGCAGTGGGTGCTCTGCAGAGAGGACCGGTTGGTGATTGTGCTCTGTGCTGGTGCTTCACCAAGTCCACCCCCTGGAGAGCTTGGTGACCACAGATTCCTGGGCGCCACCCCGGAGCTCCTGAGTGGCAGGTCCAGTGTGGGGCCCCAGGATCTGCATTTCGAACGCGCTGTAGTGCTGGGGATGCTGCTGATCTATAGCCCGCGATGAGGGCTGTGGGCGGTCAGATCTGAGGTGTCTCTGGCTTGCTCTGTCTACACTGTCTGCTTTGGCCGGTGGCCCTCTTTTCTCCTGGCCCAGCTCACCTCTCCAGTCTCACTGCCTGCCTCCTCACATACTTCTCCCTGCTCCTCCTTCGGGACACCCTGAGCCCCCGGGTCCGTAGGCTCCTAGACCGGCCTCGCTCTCAGCTGGATGGTCCTTTCCCCTCTTTTCATGGCCCGGTGAACCTCTCCAACCTCAAGGCCCAGCTAGAGTGCTTCCTCTTCCCTGGAGCCTTTGTGGTTTCTCCTCCCTCCTCCATGTTCTGCTCTTTGTTGGTTGGACTCCAGTGACCTTTCGGCATGCCTGTCTCCTTCACAGATTGGTGGGTCTTCTCCATACAGGGGCTTGGTCTTTTTTTTTTTATTGTTGTTGTTCCTTGTCTTTTGGTACTGGGGATGGAACCCGGGAGCATTCTACCACTTAGCTGCTCTCCCAGCCCTTTTTTATTTTGAAACAGGGTCTCCCTAAGTTGATGAGGGTCTTGCTCAGTTGCTGAGGCTGGCCTCGAACCCGAGATCCTCCTATCTCAGCTTCCCAAGTACTGGGATTACAGATATGCACCAACATACCTGGCTAGGGGACTGGTCTTGCTTCTCTCTGCATCTCAAGGACATGCACAACTCTGACTCAAGAGGACCTCAGACTTTTTTTTTTGTGGTACTGGGAATTAAACCCAGAGGCATTCTACCTCCAAGCTATACTCCCAGCCCTATTTTATTCTTTATTTTGAAACAGGGTCTCAGTAAGATGCAGAGGGCCTCACAAGTTACTGAGGCTGACCTCAAACCTGCGATCCTCCTGTCTCAGGCTCCCAAATCCTGGGATCACAGGTGTGTGCCATCACGCCCGGCTGAGCTCAGGCCTTCTTGTTCCCTGGCCATCATGGCTGCTGCTTGTGGTTGGGGCCGTCCCACACCTGAGGCAGGGAGATGGTGGCCGCAGGGAAGATGCAAAAGTCTCTAGAGTGGATCAACTCTAGAGACTCCAGTTTCCTATGAGAAGTGGAAAGTATGTTCTGGGGTACAAGCAGACTCTGAAGATGATCCGACAGGGCAAAGGGAAATTGGTCATCCCCACCAACAACTGTCCAGCTTGAGGAAATCTGAAATAGAGTACTAGGCCATGCTGGCCAGCACAGGTGTTCATCACTCGTGGCAGTAATATAGAATTGGGCACAGCGTGCGGGAAATACTACAGAGGATGCACGCTGGCTCGTTGACCCAGGAGATTGTGATATCATTAGAAGCACGCCAGAGCCGGGCGTGGTGGCGCACGCTTGTAATCCCAGTACTTTGGGAGGCAGAGATTGGAGGATCCGGGTTCGCGGCCAGCCTCAGCGCTCTCTCTCTCTCTCTTTCCCTGTCTCTCTTTCTCTCTCTACCTAGTGAGGCCTTCCACAACTTCGTGAGACCCGGTTTCAAAATAAAGTATAAAAAATAGGGCCGAGGGTGTAGCGCGGAGGTAGAACGCCCCTGGGTTCAATCCCTGGTACCTCAAAAAAAAAAAAAAAAAGAAGCACGCCAGAATAGACTGGCGATGAGTAAATCATGTAAAACTTTCTTTAATAAAACTTGTCAGAGCTTGTTTAAAAAAAGAAGCCAGACGTGGTGGTACATGCCTGTAATCCCAGTACTTGGGAGGCTGAGACAAGAGGATTACAGGTTCAAAGCCAGCCTCAGTTACTTATTGAGGCTCTCAGCAACTTCGTGAGACCCTGTTTCCAAATTAAAAAAAAAAATAAAATGGGCTGGGGATGTATCTCAGAGGTAGAAAGCCCCTGGGTTGAATTCCTAGCACCACACATAAAAACAAAAAACCAAAGACCAAAACAACAACAACAACAACAACAACAAAAACCAAGAAGAAGGAGGAGGAGCTCACTAAGTGCTTGTTGAATGAATAAAAGAATTATTGAGCCGGGCGTGGTGGCGCAGGCTTGTAATCCCAGTACTTTGGGAGGCAGAGACCGGAGGATCCAGGTTCGCGGCCAGCCTCAGCTCTCTCTCTCTCTCTCTCCCTGTCTCTCTCTCTCCTTAGTGAGGCCCTCCGCAACTTCATGAGACCCGGTTTCAAAATAAAGTATAAAAAATAGGGCCGGGGGCGTAGCACGGAGGTAGAACGCCCCTGCGTTCAATCCTGGTACCGCAAAAAAAAAAAAAAAAAAAGAATTATTGACCCCACAGCCCATTCTCTAGGAAAATCACAGCCTATCTGACAGGACTGGGTGGGGAGTGCTCCGGGACCTCATACACTCCCCTCGCCCCCAGTCTCCAGGGCTTCACTGTGACCCCAACTGGAGGAGAGTTACCTATAAAACTCTAAGCACCTTTTCCCTCTGTGTCACCAACGCCATCTGGCATCGTCGTTTCCACACACAAGAGGACAGTTGGGGCTGGAGAGATGAAGCCCATAGGTGGAGAGCCAGGCCCAGGTCAGCGGGGACACAAAGATGTCCCCATCTCTGCCCCATCAAACGTATGTGCATGCACACAGATCTAGCCCCTCCCTCTCCATGGGGGTTCGCGCCAGCAGCCCATGCTAGCAAGGCTTGGCTAGAACATTCCCTGTGGCAGCGGGAGTCAGTTGAGTTGGCTCCCAGGCATCTTCCTGCCTCTGCAGCCCAGAAAAGCAGCAAGAGGGCTGTGCCTCAGCCAGCTTTGGAGACTGAGGAAGGAGATCCAAGGGACCAGCAGAGCCTGAAGGAAGATTTTGTGACTGAACCATATTTGAGTTGCAATCCATGTGGCATAAATCCAGGGCTAAAACAATACTAATACCATTAATTTTTTTTTTTTTGCGGTACTGGGGATTGAACCTGGGGCCTTCTACCTCTGAGCTACATCCCCACCCCTATTTTTTATTCTTTATTTTAAAACGGGGTCTCACTAAGTTGCGGAGGGCCTCACTAAGTAGCTGAGACTGGCCGCGAACCTGCGATCCTACTGTCTCAGCCTCCCAAGTACTGGATTACAAGCGTGGGCCACCACACCCTAATACCAATAATATAAAAGGAGCAGGTGCTTTCCATGGGCTCGGTGCTGTGTCAAGGGCTCTGCACAGGTCACACTATTTAGTCCTCACGCTAACCCAACAATACAGGTATTGTTGTTATTCCCACTGTATAGTTGAGAAAGGTGAGGATCAGAAAGGGTAGATAGTAATGGGGTGTGATGGCACACACCTGTAATCCCAGTACTTGGGAAGCCAAGACATGAGGCTCATAGGTTCGAGGCCAGCCTCAGTAACTTAGTGAAACCATCAGCAACTTAGCAAGACTGTTTTTGAAAATAAAAAGTAAAATAGGGATGGGAGTGTAGCTTGAAGGTAGAATGCTCTCCTGGGTTCAATTCCCAGTAAACACACACACACACACACACACACACACACACACACTTAGATGATTGCTCAAGGTCACACAGCTAAGTAGGAAAAATACATTCTCATTGTCATTTCATTGACATAGTAAATAATCCACTCCAGCATTTGGAGACAGAAGAAATTGAAAGCCTTAGACCCCAATAATTCAGCTGTATCCCATCTCCATTGATCAGGCAAGCCTGGGGGTACAGACAGGCCAGAGTCCAGGACTCTTAGAATGGATGAGTCAGAAAGGCTGGACCATCCCCTTATCCAACCCACTTCATCCACAAGTAGCCAGGTTGAGGCACAAAAAATGCGAGGTATAAGCCAGGTGTGATGGCGCATGCTTGTAATCCCAGTACTTGGGAGGCTGAGACAAGAGGATCGCAGGTTCAAAGGCAGCTTCGGCAACTTAGCGAGGCTCTCAGCAACTTAGTGGGACCCTGTGTCCAAATAATATATAAAAATTGGATTAGGGCCGGGCGTGGTGGCACACGCTTGTAATCCCAGTACTTTGGGAAGCAGAGACCGGAGGATTCGGGTTCGCTGCCAGCCTCAGCTCTCTCTCTCTCTCTCTCTCTCCCTGTTTCTCTCTACTTAGTGAGGCCCTCCGCAACTTCGTGAGACCTGGTTTCAAAATAAAGTATAAAAAATAGGGCTGGGGGTGTAACGTGGAGGTAGAATGCCCCTGGGTTCAATCCCCGGTACAGCAAAAAAAAAAGGCGAGATATGTGCCAAATATCACAGAGCTTGTGAATGAGCATCTTAGGTACAACCCTGGCAGATCTCTCTGCATCTCTCTCTCATACTGGGGATTGAACCCAGGAATGTTCTACCACTGAACTACACCCTCAGCCTTCTTTATTATTTTTTATTATTTTATTTTATTTTTTGGCGGTACCAGGGATTGAACCCAGGGGCATTCTACCTCCGGGCTATACCCCCAGCCCTATTTTTTATTCTTTATTTTGAAACAGGGTCTCATTAAGTTGCGGAGGGCCTCACTAAGTAGCTGAGGCTGGCCTCGAACCCGGATCCTCCTGTCTCAGCCTCCCAAGTATTGGGATTACAAGCCTGCGCCACCACACCCGGCTTATTTTTTATTTTGAGACAGGATCTTGCTAAATTAGCACACAGTGGCCTAAGCCTGTGATCCTCCCATCTAAGCCTCCCAGGTACTGAGATTGTAGGTGTGCACAGCGGCACTCAGCTCTATTCACCCTCTCTTCCTCCTTTAAAAAAAAAAATTGGGCTGTCTCCACCAGGCTGAACAGTCATGGTCTTGAGATTGTTTCCCATCTGACAAGAATGAAAGCAGAGCTTCAGTTCCAAGTTCTTGCAGACGTTGGTGCGGGTGGGCAGGTGCCTTGTCTGCATGTGATCATGATGCTATAAAGCCCTCCTCGCATGCACTAGAACGCTGGGAAGTCTGAGTCTTCTTTGGTACACTGGCTGAGGGGACTACGGAGCACAGGCCTCCCTGTGCTCCCCTGCGAGGTGGGGACAGATGATGGCCCTGCCATGCCCACTTTACCAGGCTGTTGATACGGTCACATGGGTCTGTGTATATGAGGAGGGCTTTATGGAGTCATGATCACATACATGTTGTTAGCATGACCATCACTGGTCTCCGGCAATCTGTAAGCAGCCAGTGCGGGGGGCCAGCTTCTAAGGAAGGAGGGCAGGGTAGGGCGGAGGCAGAGGAGAGGGCGAGGACCTGCATCCATACACTGGTTAGGCACTCCGGTTCATGCTGTCATTTCAGTTGCACCAGGACCCGATGAAGGAGATACTTGCAGTGTGTTGAATGGTGGCCCCAGGACGATGTGACCACATCCTGACCCCCAGAGCCTGTGAACAGGATCTTATTGGAAAAAGGGTCTTTGCAGATGTAATTAATTTAAAGATCTTGAGATGAGATTCTCCTGGATTATCTGGCGGGCTCTAAATCCAATGACAAGTGTCCTTGTAAGAGACACACAGAGGAGAGATGTGCAGGAAGAAGGGGAGGTGGCCATGTGAAAACGGAGGCGGAGATTGGAGTGATGCAGCTCCTGGTCCAGGACCACTGGGAGCCACTGGAAGCTGGGAAAGGCAGGAAGGATTCCTTCCTATAGAGATGGCCTTCGACGCGAGATGGTGGTGGGGGCCATCTTAGCCCACGCAATGAGGTCACCATTTCGGACTGGCTTAACCATGTACACAGTACAAGCTAATTGTCCTCACGCAGACAAGCTTCCTTGGACCAGATGGAACCAACAGCTGGACATTGATGACCTCCTATTCTCCCTGAAGCTTTCACCTTGCCACTCCCTGGTCTTAACCTGTGTTTGCCACTCCCTGGTCTTATGTTTGCCACTCCCTGGTCTTGTGTTTGCCACTCCCTGGACTTAACTTGTGATCTTCTTCCCATTTGCTTTGTTTGAACCTCTATATAAGAAAAGCCTTGACTGCATAAGGCAAGAGAATTTGTCATCTTGGATCTCCTCCTCGATGCCCCCAATTATTAAATTCTCTCCAAATTATTATATCAGACTTTGTGTCTGTATCGTGTGAGAAGACTATTGATCAGGAAGCTCCCTGGTACAGCGACCTTCCATGGCAGGAACCACGGAATAGTTATTAGGGAGCTGCTTAAAGCAGCAACCATCCATGGTGGGACTACGGAGCAACTAGTGTCCGCCAGAGCACCCCAATAAGATGGTTTGTGCATTTTTGATTTATGATAGTGTAAAAGCATACCATATAGGCAGCTAAGCATGGGGCGCACACCTGTAATCCCAGCTACTTGAGAGGTTGAGGCAGTAGGCTGAAAGTTCAAGCCCAGCCTGGACAACTTAGTGAAACCCTTTTCTCAAAATAAAAAAATGCAAGGGCTGAGGCTGTAGCTCAGTGGCAGGACATTTGCCTAGCGTGTGTGAGGCACTGGGCTCGATCTCAGTACCACCAAAAGAAAAAAAAAAAGCACATCCATATAACCATTTGATTTTTCACTTCCATTATGGTGTTCAATAAATTACATGAGATATTCAGTGCTTTATTATAAAATGGGAGCCAGGTGTGGTGGCGCACACTTGTAATCCCAGTACTTGGGAGGCTGAGACTGGAGGATCCAGGTTCGCGGCCAGCCTCAGCTGCTTAGTGAGGCCCTGTTTCAAAATAAAGAATTAAAAAAAAATAGGGATGGGGGTGTAGCTCGGAGATAGAATGCCCCTGGGTTCAATCCCAAGTACCGCAAAAAAAAAAAAATAAAATAAAATAGGTTTTGTGTTAGAGGATTTTGCCCACCTCCAGGCTAAGTGTTCTGAGCATGTGTAAAGCAGGCCAGGATAAGTTATTTTTTTTATAATGTGCTTTTATTGGTGCATTATAGTCTCGCCTCATAATGTAAATCATATTGACATGACATACATGCACACAACACAGGCTAAGTTATGATGTTTGGCATATCAGGTATATTAAATGCATTTCTGACTTCACAGTGTTTTCAGTTTACACTGGGGTTGTAGGAACATAGCCATGTCATAAGTCTAGGAGCATCTGTATGTATATACTTCAGGGGAGCCTGGCCCTGCCCAGACTTTGATTTAGGACTTCAGGCCTCTACAATAAGTTTTTTGGTACTATTGATTGAGTCTAGGGGTATTCTACCTTCAGCCCTTTATATTTTTATTTGAAACAGGGTCTCGCTAAATTGCCGAGGCTGGCCTTGAACCTGCAATCCTCCTGTCTCAGCCTCCCAAGAACTGGGATTACAGGCATGTGCTACCACGCCCAGCAAAACTCATACAGATTCACCTTATCTTCACTTTCCAAATGAGAACACAGTACCAGAGTCTAAGAGCCTTTTTCAAAGCCATCCAGCTCATAAGGAACTGTGGTTCAAGGTCAGGCCCTGCGGACGCCATATCTCAGCCTCAGCCCCTGGCCAGTGAGAAGTGGGAGTTCAAAGACACAGTAGGAAGACCCAGGAAGAAACCTCATACTTGCTAAAGGGGAGGTGTCTTTCAGTCCTGGGCAGAACTTTTTAGTCAGAGATTTCCCTGGAGAGAGACACTTCTTCTATGCATCCCACAGGTGGTAAAGGACACACTTGAAGAGGAATTCTGGAGGGTGGAGTTCCAGAGATGGTTGTAAAGCTGTGACTTGGGGAAACAGTGGTTGAAAAGCTCATCCACAGGGGTTCCCAGGCGGCCACTCTGCCAGCCAACTCCACCAGAAGGCGCACACCAGTGTGAGTTCAGAAAAACTCAGGTTTCTTTTTCTTTTTTAAAAAATATTCCTCTGTTTTTGACTCAAAGCAGGCTGGGAGGGGCCTCCCCAAGGAAGGAAATCAATAGGAAATGCCTGTAGAAAATGAGATTTTTTAGAAAGCATGTCACGCCGTCACTCTTGGTGCGAAGGCTTGGGCCCTGTGCTCTGAGACAGGAAACCGGAGACACCAAAGGCGGCCTCCTGCTCTCCCAGCCAGCTGTGGCATGGGGCTGGCAGCTGTGGACACTGGGCCAAGTCGCATGGAGGCGAGGCGGGCTGAGGACATGGTGGGTGTCGCCTGTGAAAGAGCAGCCTTGGGCGGGACGTGAGATTTCTCCAGAGGATTGAAGGGCTGTCGTGGGCAGAAGGAGCAGGTAAGGATGGGTTACACGAAAACCCCTGGGCTGGATTCATCAGCAAGACGGTAAAAGCTTCAGAGAGAAAGATCTGACACACCACTTACTAACCTGGACATGGTAAGTAAGTTCTCTGGGCCTCAGTTTCCTCTTCTGAAGATGAGGGATGTAGATGATGAAACCCAGGCTTAGAGAGGTCAGGGTCTTGCTCCGGGTCACACAGCTGAATGCCAAAAGCAAGGCTGGGCGTGGTGGCGCATGCTTGTGATCCCAGTACTTGGGAGGCTGAGACAGGAGGATCCGGGTTCGCGGCCAGCCTCAGCTACTTAGGGAGGCATCCGCAACTTAGTGAGACCCTGTTTCAAAATAAAGGATAAAAGAATAGGGCTGGGGGTGTAGCTCAGGGGTAGAATGCCCCTGGGTTCAATCCCCAATTCCATAAAATAAATAAATAATAAATAAATAAATAAATAAATAAATGCATGCATAATAAATAAATAAATAAATGCATACATACATAATAAATAAATGAATAAATAAATAAATAAATAAATACCAAAATTAAGTAGCACACATATTCTCGTTACCATCTCATTGATGTAGAAAGCAACTAAATCCTGCTGGAGGAGGCAAAGGAGGATTCTTATATATATCTATATGTACATGTACACTATATATGTGTATATATATATATATATATATATATATATATATTTGGTGGTACCGGAGATTGTACCCAGGAGCATTCTACCTCTGAGCTACACCCCCAGCTCTATTTTATTTTTATTTCGAAACAGGGTCTCACTAGGTTGATGAGAGTCTCTCTACTTGCTGAGTCTGTCCTCGAACCTGTGATCCTCCTATGTCAGCCTCCCAAGTACTGGGATTACAGGTGTGTGCCCCATCATGCCCAGCTCACAATACTTTTATTTTTGTGTGTGTGTGGTACTAGGGATTGAACCCAGGGGCATTCTACCTCCAAGCTATACCCCCATACCCCCAGCCCTTTTTATTTTGAAACAGGGTCTTGCTAAGTTGCTGAGGTTGGACTTGAATCTTCGATCTTTCTGTCTCAGCCTCCCAAGTACTGGAATTACAGGTGTGCAGCACCATGCCTGGCTGTACATAATACATTACAGTAATATCTTTCTCATAGTTTGTTGAAAGAAGTAAAGATATATATATATATATATATATATATATATATATATGTGACAATCTGCACAATCTCTTTCTATATAGTTACATACAGCTCTATATATCTTTATCTCAAAAACTGTTTCTAACTCTGTGTGTGTGTGTGTGTGTGTGTGTGTGTATGTGAGAAAATGAAATCACCTTTATTTCTTGAAAAAGATAGCCTCCTAGGCAGGTACAACGATGCATGCCTGTAATCCCAGCACTTTGGAGGCTGAGACAGGAGGATCTCACATTTGAAGCCAGCCTCAGCAATTTAGCAAGATCCTGTTTTCTTTTCTCTTTTCTTTTCTTTTCTTTTCTTTTTTCTTTTCTTTTCTTCTTTTCTCCCTTCCCTTCCCTTCCCTTCCCTTTCCTTCCTTCCTTCCTTCCTTCCCCTCCCCTCCCCTCCCCTCCCCTCCCCTTCTCTTCTCTCTCTCTCTCTCTCTCTCTCTCTCTGTCACTGGAGATTGAACCCAGAGGCATTCTACTTCTGAGCTATACCCGCAGCCTTATTTTATTTTTATTTTGAAACAAGATCTTGCTAGGTTGTTGAGGTCTCACAAGGTCTCACTACTTGCTAAGGCTGTCCTCGAACCTGTGATCCTCCTACCTCAGCCTCCCAATTACTGGGATTGCAGGTATGCACCACCATGCCCGGCTAAGACCCTGTTTCAAAATAAAAAAAATAATAAAAAGGGCTGGGGGTGTAGCTCAGAGGTAGAATGCCCCTGGGTTCAATCCCCAGTACGTACATACATGCATACATACATAAATAAAAAAAGGATAGCCTCCTTTGTTTCTAGTCATTGGAACAATATTCTATACATTGTTAGCTATTTTCAGTCTTCTCTTGGAGAGGCCAGGGAAGACTTTCTAGAAGGACACTGGGCACGGATTTAAAAGATAGGTAGCAGGTCTTTGATACAGGCAGGCAAGGACATGCCAGCAGAAGGGACAGCGAGCCTGAGTGGAGGAGAGACCCACCTGGGTGAGATGCAATTTTCCCTTAGGTGTGCTTGGCCGCTCTATGTACTATAGGGCTCTGTAGGGAAAACAGCGAGATGGGGCCGCAGGGGCTGTGGGGCCAGCACGAGGGCTGCGGTGTCTGCGTGAGGACCTTGGACATTGTCCTGTAGGTCCGCAATGCTTTGAGGCAGCACGTATCAGAATCACCTTGGGGGCTGTTAAGATGTACGCCGCTGGGGCTCTCCCCAGAACTCGGATCCAGTAGGTCTGAGTGGGAGTTGAGGATCTGCGTTTCTAACAAGTTCCTGGGGGATGCTGATGATGCTGGTCTGGGGAGGACTCTTGATGGCCACTACTATAGATGACGTCGGACGACTGGATGACCAAAGGCAGGTTCAAGGTGAGCTTCTAAGGCAGGTTTCAGGGATAAATGCACCCAGTCTTGCTACTCCCGAGGCCACATGAGCAGCTCCCAGAGACGAGGGTGGGAGACTGGACATGGAGCAGCCAGCGCTGGTCCCCTCTGTCCTCCCAAAGCAGCAGTAGGCCCGTGATTGGCCCATTCTGGGGAAGGAGAATCCAGAAGGTGTGCTCCAAGGGCTGAGGGCCGGGTGGCAGCTGGGGGCCCTGTTAGGCATCTTCACATTTTGTTCTCCTCCTTTATTAAGAGTAGCCGTGGGCAAGGTGACCTACTTCCTGGGGACCCCAGGAATAGAGCGCCAAGGCCCACCTCCCAGCTGCTACCCCCTCCAAACCCACGGCCTGTAGGCTGCCTCCCACCTGGGGCCCTGGTAGCAACTGCTGTGGCCACACGTGTTCTCCTGGGGTCACTGAGAAGGGCGGACAATTGTTGAGGCAGCATCCCACCCTCTCTCTGTCCATGCTGGAGGAAAAACAATATTTAGTTAACTAAACACCCAGCTACGGTTTCGTTTGAAAAGCTGGCTTTGATTAGGAGGCTGCAGGGATTGATTTATGAGAACAGATTGAAAAAAAGAACAAGCATAAATATGCAGAACTCACCCAAATGATGACTAAGGGGGCACAAAACATACAAAAGCCTTGCTAGTGGAAATGGAAACGACTTATTAAGCTTTTGGTCCCATCCTGGGTTCATGCAGTTTCAGATCCTGACAGTATTCCTTGAAGATCTTAGTCCAAAAATGGGTTTTAGGTTAAGGGATGTGTCAGGGGCTGTTGTACCTACTTCTCCCACCTCTGAACAGAGTAGTATTTCACATGTTTTTATTAAATGTTTTTATTATATATATGCAATCAAAATATATTATATATGAAACATAATTTTCTTTTGCTTCCTGGCTAACAGGCTTGTGCAGGGATGCTGATTGCTGTGTCATTTGGAAATGGAACACTGGAAACAATCTAAAGTGTCTTTCAATGTGAGGATGGTTAGCTAATCCATCACTCCCCTGGTCTGTGGAATTGTGTGGGGCAATTTGCAATGTGGTAGTTTTCTGTCTGTATGTGCAGAGATCGCCTATGCGAACAGTAAGATTCAGATTAGTGTGTATGTTCGATCCCTTTACTAGAGGACCATGCAGACTTCCTCTTTGAACATCTATGGGTATGAACTCATGGACAGAGGCTTGGAAGGAGGCACATCATGATGGGCCTCTGGGAAGTGTGGTTGGATGGGTAGATCTAAGGGGCGTTTCCGCCTTGTATGTAATGTCTGCGCTGTTTGCATTGAAAATATATCGATGCACTATTCCTGCAATTTTAAAAAACGATTACAAACATAACCAAATCCTTCCCCTGAGCTTTTCTGCAAGAAGAATTCTGAGCTGTAGCCCCTACCTTCCATTCCTTTCTCCAGGACCTTGGTGGTGCTCCCAGTAGGTTGGTATCTACCATTAAAATAAAATGAAATGAAATAAAATAAAATACAAAATAATAAATAAAAGAAAATAAATAAAATTAAAGGAGTCTTTAGCTCCTGCTGACTCCACCTGCTCTAGGTGCTCCTCCATGGGCTGCTCTGCAGGACCTCAGTCACCTGCCCTTGGCCCTGCCCTCCCCCGATGGCCCATCCCCCCTGAGCCCAGGAAGAGCTGCCTCCACACTCCATCTTGGGAAGCACCTTGTCTTCCAGCTCTTCTGTTATACAGGCTCTTTTAGTTTTTGCTTCACTCCATTTCTCCTGGCCTCCCTGTGTGCCTCCCCTTCCTCCTCTCTTCTGCTGGGGTCAGGGGCAGCAGGGGCGAAACAGCGCATGCCTGGCCACCATTCAAGGTAACGCTACAGGGCCCGCCCTGCCGGGATCTCTGCTGAGCAGCAATGCACCTCCCTCCCTTTCACCTCGAGACACAACCCTTCCTTCCTTCGCTGGCCCACCGCAGAGAAAGTTCTGGGCAACACTTCCTCGCTGGTCCCAGCCTCTCATTCCTGGGAGGTCTGGCCTGGTGGTGCCCACATGTCCATGGTGGGCAAACAAGAGAGGTCTTCTGGGACACTCAGGGGATCATGTTTTTCCACTGCCCTCAGACATCC
The DNA here is from genome assembly GCA_004027185.1 of Glis glis. Classification (NCBI taxonomy): domain Eukaryota; kingdom Metazoa; phylum Chordata; class Mammalia; order Rodentia; family Gliridae; genus Glis; species Glis glis. Next base: position 113,502 of record PVJS01000464.1, on the reverse strand, counting down.
AGCCAAGGAACACGCCCGCTACAAGCGCCTCGGTTTTGCCCTTTGTAAGTTGAGAAGGTTGGTTTCAATGGTTTCTGAGCTTGTTTCCAGCTCGACGTCCGCGTTTCGCTGTGTGCCTTTGCTGGGACTCACCTCCCCGTGTGGCCCTGGGACCATCTTATTTCATTCCCGCAAGTCTGTGGAGTAGATGGAGGTGTCTCATATTTCCCCCATCTTATAGCCTAGGAAAACAAGGCTTAGAGATGGCAAGGACGGCTCAAGGTCATTCCGCTGGCATGGGGACCTGGCGGGAGTTTGCATAGAAAGAGCTCTGCGGAGACTCACCAGGAATAAGAACTCTGGTGGATAAGAGGAAAAGGATCCCTGGGGCAAAGGGAAGAGAAGCAAGAAGGAGTTGGGGAGTGGGGAGGCCAGGGGCACCTTGATCAGCTCAGTGAGGCTGGAGGAGTGTGGGAAGGAACGTTGGCCTCAAATTCTTCCTCCTCTGGGAAGCCCTCCAGGCAGTAGGGTGCTGGTACATGCTAAGCAATCATTGTCCCTCAAGCAAGCAAGCAAGCAAGCAAGCAAACAACAACAAAAATAAGGCAAGGTGGTACATGCCTTTAATCCCAGTACTTGGGATGCTGAGACAGGAGAATCGCAGGTTCAAGGCCAGTCTCTGCAACTTAGTGATATGGCCTCAGCAACTTAGACCCTGTTTCAAAATTTAAAAAAATAATAAAATAAAAAAGGGCTGGGGCATAGCTCAGAGATAGAATGACCCTGGGTTCAACCTTTGGTACCAAAAAAAGGGCTCTTTCTTTTCTTTCTTTCTTTCCTTCCTTCCTTCCTTCCTTCCTTCCTTCCTTCCTTCCTTCCTCCCTCCCTCCCTCCCTCCCTCCCTCCTTCCTTCCTTCCTTCCTTCTTTCTTTCTTTTTTAATAATTAGTGGTTTGCTGATGACTCTCACCAGGGTTGATTTCAGTTAGCGATGTGAAGTCACAGATGCTTAGTTAGGAAGGGGTGCACAGCAAGTAAGAGCTGCCTCCAGTAGGCCGCCCTGACTCAGGCTCATCTCCCAGCTCTTTTTTTTTTTTTTGGTATTGGAGATTGAACCCAGGGGCATTCTACCTCTAAGCTACTTACTCAACCAGTCCTTTTTATTTTTTATTTTGAAACAGGGCCTTGTTAAATTGCTGAGGCTGGTCTTGAACCTGCGATCATCCTTTCTCAGCCTCCAAGTCCTGGGATCACAGGCGGGCGCCACCATGCCTGGCTTCTCCCAGCTCTTAAACATCTGGTTGTCTCTCTGTTGCAGCAACTGCCACCTTCCTGAAAGCATTGGTCCATAGGCTCTCACACAGAGGAGGTTTTCAAGGGCAGCACCCATGTTTTTTTTTTTTTTTTGCAGTACTGGGGATGGAACTCAGGGGCATTCTACCTCTGAGCTGTACCCCTAGCCCTATTTTTTTTATTCTTTATTTTGAAACAGGGTCTCATGAAGTTGTGGAGGGTCTCACTAAGTAGCTGAGGCTGGCCATGAACCCAGATCCTCCTGTCTCAGTCTCCTGAGTACTGGGATTACAAGCGTGTACCACCAGGCCCGGCTTAGCACCCATGTTTGATTAAAGAATTTAGTGATAAGTGAATTAAATGTCTTATCAAATACACATGGAATGCTGGGTAGTGCTATGTAAGGGAAAGCCGTGCCTACTAGTTGTACTGTGCCAGCTCCCAGGAGCATGAAGGTGGTCAAGGAGAGGTCTGGGGAAAGATGGACCAGCGCTTAACCCAAATGGGCACACGGGCTCGGCTCTTCCTTATTCTGCTTGTTTTCACAGATCGCCCCTTTGCTCAAAATAATTTGAAATGCTGTGCGACCTTCTGGTTCCATGTAGAAAACCCTCCCACCAAATCCCTACAGACAACAAGGGACTTCTTAATCTATTCTCTCAATGACTGGTGCAACTGTGGGTCCCTGGAGGGGATGTGATGAGTCAGATTTGAATACTAACGAAGATTCCGCCATTTGTTTTAGCTGGTGTCTGAGTGCTGTTCCTCTCTGATCCCAGTGTCCCCATCTGAAAAAGGAGGAGAAGGACATCAACCTTCACCGCGTTCATGAGACTGACACGAGTTTTAGAGCCTAGGCTGGTTGTTCTGTTTGTTGCTCACCCCCAGACCTATGCCCTGCCCTCTTTACTCGGCTCCATTGGTGCCTGGAAGGCTGCCTGTAATCACCCCTTGCCCTCTGCCTGCCCTGGATGAAGATTGAGGGGCATGTGGGCAGAGAGGGAGGCTGTCTTCACTGTCGCCTTGCTTCCGTGTGGTTCTGGCCTGTGACAAATCTCCCCCTCTCTGTAATTCAGCTCCAGCTCCCCCGGCTGGTGGTGGTAGATTATCCCAGTGGTGGTGGTCCATCTCCACTCCCGGAATTAAGCTAGTTCTGGGTGTCTCAAAATCCACTGTTACCACACCTGAGAGAAAACATTCAGTCCTGATTTTCTGAGTCTGGCTGATCTCAGCATGAAAAGGGACCTTGTAAAAATGAGGAAAGAGACACTTAGAGTAGTGGAAGTGGATTAGGGGAGGGAAAGAGGAGGTTCAGAGAAGGAAACAGGCCAAATAAAGGTATGTGCATATATGAATCTCACTCTGATGTACAATTACAATGCCCCAATAAAGGATACTTTTTAAAAATCCATTGCTATTCTATTTAATCCTACCCAGGCCTTGACAATAGTCTTAGGTACCCTAGGTGAATGTGTCATCTATTTCCAGCCACTTTCTGGACAATAAGCCTGGTACCCTGACACATAAGAGAGGCTTGATGATAATAATATTAGTAGCTGCCCTTTATTAGGGCTTAGCTCAGTCTAAGAACTGTGAAAAGTGTTTCCTTCCTGCCTTCCTGCCTTCCTGCCTTCCTGCCTTCCTTCCTGCCTTTCATCCATCCATCCATCCTTCTTTCCTTTCTTCTTTTTGTGGTACTGGGAATTGAACTCAGGGGCACTCTACCTCTGAGCTACACTCCCAACCCTTTTTGTTTTTTATTCTGAAACAGGGTCTTGCTAAGTTGCTGAGGCTGGCCTTGAACCTGTGATCCTCCTGTCTCAGCCTCCCAAGTACTGGGATTATAGGCGTGTGGCACTGTGCCTGACCAAGTATTGTGTGTGTATGTTTAGGATGTAATATATCAAGGGAAGAAGGGGAAGGGTATATATGGAAGGAAATACACAAAGTGATGTGTGCATGTATGTTTGTATTACTTTGAATCTCACTATGATGAATAATTACATTGCACCAATAAAAGTATAAAGAAAGATGTAATATATCATTTGATTCTCACAATGTTTCTTTGTGGGAGGTACTAATTATTTTACCTATTTTGCAGATGAGGAAAGTAGAACTTCCAGGTGTTAGTGATTGGCCAAGTCACCCAGCTAGTAAGTAGGGGGATTAGGATTCTAATGAGTGTTAACAGTGCTATGATTTGGCGGGCAGGGATGATGTCTTAGACCCTCACTGCAGACTCACAAACCCTCCCTGGTGGATGCAGGTTGGAGTTTGGCGCCCTAGGTCACTGCCTCATTTTTCCGGGGAGTTCTCCTTCTGGAGCCAGGGCCACACTCGCCTCCACGAGCCCTTGCCTCTTGTTCCAGAGTGTCTGGTTGCTATGTTTCTTTTTTTTTTTTTCATGTTTTTATTGGTGCATTGTAGTCTCACATCACATTGAGTATCAAAGGAAACCATCAAGAGCTTAAAGAGAACACCAACAGAATGGGAAAAGATCTTTGCAAGCTATCCCTCTGACAGAGGTCTAATATCTAGGATATACAAAGAACTTAAAAGACTTTACACTAAGAAAACAAACAATCCGATCAAGAAGTGGGCAACTGAAATGAATAGACACTTCACGAAAGAAGAGATACAAATGGCGAATAGGAACATGAAAAAATGTTCAACATCATTAGCAATCAGGGAGATGCAAAGCAAAGCTATGTTTCTAAATGAGCCCCAGAGGATGGGGTTTCCTTTCCTTACCTCTAGCCCATATTTTTACCGGCTCTGAGCTGAGCTGCCGGAGCAGCCTGCCTGCGCTCCTCCACCCTCCTGGTCACCCACACCCACTGTGTTTACAACGTGTCCCCAGCATCTGCGGACTTCATTAGAGCCCTAGCTACACCCTCTTCCTGCTCCTTGCAGCAGACTGTGCAGGAACACAGCTCCCCAGGGTGCATGCCAGGCACCCTACCTGCCAGGCCAGATCCCCTATCTCAGGACCCCCACCAAGCTCCCATCCAGGAGTCCCTGCAGGAAAAGCATTCCCGAGGGGGAGCCAAGCCCCGCTGTGTCAGTCTATGCCATGGTCGCACTAGTTGGGCAACGACTTAGAAAGTGTGGGAGTCAGGAAGACCTGCTGCATAGTAGTGCTGAGATCTTGACCTAATTGCCTAACCTCTTGGAGCCTTGGATTCTTCATCTTGGATTATTATTATTATTATTATTATTATTTGTGTGTGGTGCTATGGATTGAACCCAGGGGTATTCTACCTCTGAGCTACACCCCCAGCCCTATTTTTTCTTTTATTTTGAAACAGGGTCTCGCTAGGTTGATGAGAATCTCACTGCTTGCTGAGGCTGTCCTCGAACCTGCGATCCTCCTGTCTCAGCCTCCCAAGTACTGGGATTACAGGCGCGTGCCACCGTGCTGGCTTTAACTTGGATTCATAAACAGAGCTGTGGGTTGGAGCAATTGCACAGAAGGTGCTGAGCACATTTTATATGCCAACTCCTCACTTTCTTCTAATGATAGCTTTGGGGATGCAAAATCCAAGTACTATAGAATATATTTGTCATTTATTTGTTTATTTTTGGACTATTCTTTACTAGATGCTGATATGTTATCAGAGATTATAGGCATAATTGTCCTAGTTGTATAGATGGACATTCCAAGGTTCAGAAAGTTTAAATTAATTTGCTCATGACCACCCAAATAACAGGCTGGGTTTGCAATCAACTCTAATTTGTACTATTTTTAATTTTCTCTTGCCACTTTTTCACTTTTTTTTTGAGGTGCTAGGATTGAACCCAGGGCCTCAGGCATGCCAGGCAAGTGCTCTACCACTGAGCCACATCCCCAGCCCTATTTATTTATTTATTTACTTATTTATTTATTTATTTTTTGTGGTAATGGGGATGGAACCCAGGGGCCTTCTACTTCCAGACTCCACCCCCAGCCCTATTTTATGTTTTTATTTGGAAACAGCGTCTCAGTAAGTTGCTGAGAGCCTCACTAAGTTGCTGAGGCTGGCTTTGAACCTGCGATCCCCCTGTTTCAGCCTCCCAAGTACTGGGATTACAAGCATGCGCCATCACACCCAGCCCTTTTTATTTTTTTTTAATTTTGAGACAGGCTTTTGCTATGTTGCCTAGGCTGGCCTGAGACTTGCGACTCTTCTGCCTCAGCCTTCCTAGTAACTAGGATTATAGACATGTGCCACCCTGCCCAGTTCTCTTGCCATTTATTTATTTATTTATTTATTTATTGATTGATTGATTGATTTTTGGTACTGGGGATTGAAACCAGAGACTTTCTACCTCTGAACTACACCCCCACCCCTACCCTTTTTATTTTTTTTAATTTTGAAACAGGGTGTCACTAAGTTGGTCTCACTAAATTGCTGAGGCTGGCAGTGAACCTGCAATCCTCCTGTCTCAACCTCCCAAGTACTGGGATTACAAGTGTGTACCACTATGCCAGGCTTTTTTGTTTTGTTTTTGATACTGGGGATTGAACCCAGGGGCATTCTACCTCTGAGCTACACCTCCAGCCCTATTTATATATTTATTTATTCATTTAGAAACAGGGTATCACTAGGTTGCTGAGAGTCTCACTAAGTTGCTGAGGCTGTCCTTAAACCTATGCATTATCCTGTTTCAGCCTCCTAAGTGCTGGGGTTATAGGTGAGTGCCACCACGCCCAGCTCTCTTGCCATTTTTTAAGAACAAAAATAAAAAACTCAATTATATAAGCTAACATGAAGGCCGGGCGTGGTGGCGCACGCTTGTAATCCCAGTACTTTGGGAGGCGGAGACCGGAGGTTCTGGGTTCGCGGCCAGCCTCAGCTCTCTCTCTCTCTCTTCCTGTCTCTCTCTCTCTACCTAGTGAGGCCCTCCGCAACTTTGTGAGACCTGGTTTCAAAATAAAGTATTAAAAATAGGGCCGGGGGTGTAGCGCGGAGGTAGAACGCCCCTGAGTTCAATCCCTGGTACCCCCCCCCCAAAAAAAAGGCAACATGAAATCACCTCTGTTTCTTGTTCTAAGATAGCCCTCTGCACTCATTTTCCTCTGTCCAGAGACTCCCTTGTCAAGGTGGCTGTCCTTTGTGGCTTCATAACCTCATTATCCAGTTCTCACTGTTCCTTGGATGAGCTGAGCTTTCCAAACTCTTTTTGAGGCATCGCCCATCAAGCATGTGGCGTAGGAAGTCACGCTGTCAGTGGACTGACACTGGACTCTTTATTCCATAGGAATCAAGTCAGGACTCGGTTGGGGCTGAAGATGGGGGAGGGTTGTCTGGATAACGAAATGAGTCTGAGGGTCATTATCATTATTAAACATTTTCTCCTTAAGCTCAGAAACTGTCAATGTTTAAGAGAGTTTTTTCTTCCTACATCATTCTTTTTTTGTGTGTGGTACTGGGGATTGAACTCAGGGGTATTCTGCCTCTGAGCTACACCCCCAGCTCTATTTTATTTTTGATTTTGAAACAGGGTCTCACTAAGTTGCAGAGGGCCTCACTAAGTTGCCGAGGCAGGCCGTGAACCTGTGATCCTTCTGTCTCAGCCTCCCAAATACTGGAATTACAAGCATGCATCACCAACTACATCATTCTTTTATTGAGAATTAAAAATGGAAGCCAGGTGTGGTGGCACATGCCTGTAATCCTAGTGCTTGGGAGGCTGAGACAGGAGGATCACAGGTTCAAGGATAGCCTCAGCAATTTAGCAAGACCCTGTTTCAAACTAAAAAATAAAATAGGGCTGGGGGTGTAGTTCAGAGGCAGAATGCCCCTGGGTTCAATCCCTGGTACCACAAAAAAAAAAAAAAAAAAGAAAAAAAGAAAGGAAGATAGGGGCTGAGAACTTTCCTCCACCGCCATATTGTGAGCTGCCCACTGGGTCCACTGATCTCTGAGCATCTCATGGCGGCTTCCTACAGTGCTTTGTACAGAGCTGTGGGCTAACGTGAGTGGGTGAACATTTATGCGGCACTCTATTTGTTTTCTGTCCTCTGGGTGCTTTCCCACGAGAGAAATGCAAATTGCTTCCCAGGCTGCGCCCACAGTGGTGGAGGCTGGGTCTGAACGGTTGGACCTTCTGGCTCTGCAGGTCACGTGCTTTCCTGCACACCTCAGTTGTCTCTCAGTATCTCCTTCGATGGCAGTTGTTGAACAAGACTGATCTTTCTTTTAGTGGCTGCCAGCAGGGTCATACATGCTGTCAGGAGAGGGAGGGTGAACGAAGCAGGCATGATCCCTCTTCACAGAAAGGATTATAATGAGCTTCAGCTGTCTGGGTGGTTCACTCACCATGTGAGAGGAAAGAGGATCAAAGAGACCAATGTGTCACCATGGGAACTGTCCCAGTTTTATAATCTTCGTTTTTCAAAGGCCTGGAAATAAACACATGGAGAGCAGGGAGAATTCAGTGAATGGGAAGAGATGCAGGCTAATAATTTAAATACATGTTTTAAGGAGGGAAGTCAGAGAGTGGAGAAATATTTTGAGCAGACTTACAAATGGCTGCTCGACTAATTTTTCCAGGATAAGTAACAATTGACCGCAGGTTAGAAAAATAATTATGGTCTCATATCTGGGAAAAGATGCATTGAGATTGGAGCTTCTTGGCCAAAAAAGATGCAGGAATGGCCTCGCCAATGGAGAGGTGTAATAGTCTTCTGTGTATGACTTTCCTGAGTGGGAGGGAGATGCCTGGACAAGTCCCTGGAAGGAGACAGGACCAGAGGTGAGATTGTTGGAGTTTGTCAGATTGTAAAGCTAGCCAAAAATTATTCTCCACTCTTATAGTCCACTTTTCCATTGTTGTGACCGAAATATTTGACAAGCACAATTTAGAGGAAGAAAGGTTTATTGAGGCTCATGGTTTCAGAAATTTCAGTCCGTGGTTGGCTGGCACTGCAGGGGAAGGGTGTGGGGTAGAGGGAAGCCACCTTACATCATGGTCACTGGAAGCAGAGAAAGGAGAGACAAGAAGTAGCCAGGGAGAGACATAGTCCCCAAGGCCACACCCCCAGTGACCTACCTCCTCTAGCCACACCCCACCCACTTAAGTTACCACCCAGTAAATCCACTCAAATTATTAATCCCTCAGTGGATTTATCCACTGATGAGATTAGAGCCCTGACTCGATTATTCTACCTCTAAGTATTGTTACACTGGGGATGTGCTTTCAACACATGAGCCTTTTGGGGACTTTCAAACACAAAGCATAATACCTACCCTGTATGCATATCCCTGAGTGATGTAACGGCAATTCCTCTCATCGGATGGTGGCAACTATTTCTCCAGTCCTGGGATCTTGGCTTGGCCATGTGACTTGTTTGGTGGATAAGATACTAGCAAATGTGGTGCAGTCAGAGGCTCGAAAAGTGTTTCAGATTAGGGACTGTACTCTCCTGCTGCTCTTGGTTCCACTGTGACCAACCTGTAGGCTGACAAGAGACATGTGGCCAGTTACTTCCATCATCTGACTGATAGCCAGCCAGAGTCATTGAGGCTTCTGATGGCCACCAGGTGTGTGCTAAAAAAAATGAGCAGGTCCAATGGATCCCACATGAAACAGGATGAGCTGTCCCAGCTCAAACTGCTGACCTTTAGGACCACAAACAAATAATCAACTGTTGATTTGAACTGCTAAGTTTTGGGGAGATTTCTTACACAGCAAAAACTAACTGCTGCAGGGCATATAAAACAGATTGCAAGCATGAAGTAGGAAAAGAAAAATGTAGATGTAGAGGGGGTGGCAAACTACTGCCACTACTACTATTAGCTTGCAGGGGTGCAAACTACTGCCCACAAGCCAACTCCTGCCCACTGCCTGATAGTAAATAAAGTTTTAATGGAGCATAGCCATATTTACATGTTTATATAATGTCTATGGCTAACTTTCATTCTACAACTGCAGAGTCAAGTAGTTGTAACACATACCATACAGCCCACAAATCCTAAGATAATTACTATCTTTCTAGAAAAAAAAATGATGCAAGATATAGCAGTAAGGGGAGTTTCAAATACAAACCTTCATTTGAGTAGAAGCAGAGAAGCACATTTTTATTTTTTTGCGGTATTGGGGATTGAACCCAGAGGCGTTCTACCTCTGCGCTACACCCCCGGCCCTACTTTTTATACTTTATTTTGAAACCGGGGTCTCACGAAGTTGCGGAGGGCCTCACTAAGTGGAGAGAGAGAGAGAGAGAAACAGGGAGAGAGAGAGAGAGAGAGAGAGAGAGCTGAGGCTGGCCGCGAACCCGGATCCTCCGGTCTCTGCCTCCCAAAGTACTGGGATTACAAGCGTGCGCCACCACGCCTGGCTGAGAAGCACATATTTTAAGAACCTGCAAAAATGGGGCTGGGGTGGAGCTCGGTGGTAGACCATTTACCTAACATGCACAAGGCCCTGGGTTAGATCCAAGTAAAAAAAAAGTCTACAAATAAGTATGATTAATTTTCTAATTGTTAAAATAATGGCATATTCATAATAAAAAATCGAGGCACTATGGAAAATCATGAGAGTGGAAGTCCCCTGTCTTTCGCCATTCAGAGATAACCTCTTATAACTTTAAAACATGTCTTCCCAGATATTTTTATTTTCTTACATATTTTTCCTTAAAAAGAAGTTGGACTAATCATGCATTTTTCCTTCAATAATTTGTGGATATCCATGACAGTAATTATGAGATCACCTCATTTTAATGTCTATATTGTATTTACTTGTATAAAGAGTATATATTGATCGCCTGGCCCCCTCAGTGATTTAATTGCTTCTAATTTTTCACTATTCTGTGCTGGGGATGTAGGTCAGAGGTAGAGCACTTGCTTAGTATGTGTGAGGCCACAGGTTCAATTCCAAGCACTGCAAAACAAACAAACAAACAAACAAACAGACAGACAAGACAAACAATTTTTATCATCTTAGACACTTTTGTGATGATGAACATATATAAATATATAAAACACTTCTAGGAAGCCATCCTATGGAATGTGCTACCTTACAGGTAGTGAGATCCCCATAATTAGGGGCTTTCAAGCATGAGTTGTATGGCTGCCCGACAGTGATGCTGTGCAGGAAGAGGCCAGGTGGCCTCTGGCATCCCTAATTATTTACAAGGCAAATTTTTAATGGCATGTCCATAGTTTACCTCCACTCATTTTTCTCAAAGGATTTTTTCCCCCAAAACTGAAACAATATCCAACATTTGGGGGCTTCCAAGAGCAGCTGGACAAAAGTTGGTGTGACAGAGCTGGTAGCACTGAATGAAAACCGTTCTGGACCGCTGATCAGAAAGCATAGCAGGAGGATGTTAGCAGTCATGTGCTTGTCATTCATGAGTTTTACTTGCATCACCTCGAAGCCACAGAAATGTCCACTCAGTCTTATAAAGCACATGGGATATGATCTTCCATGGCTAGGAATGCGTACAGATTTGGGCAGATCTGACTGCCTGGCACAGGTCAGGTGGTATCTGGCCAAGTCTTTTGATAGCAACAGAGGAGAGTGGTGCTGGGCAGGGTTACAGAAGCAATTTGGCATGATGCTACTGTTGAATAATTGGTGAAATCAAGTTACAGAGAAGGGAGAGGATATTCCAGTAATAAGTCCCAGAATAGGTTAAGAATTTGTGCTTCTAGGTCCAGCAGACCATTGGCCCTACCCTTTATGATCTTGACTTGCTGCTGTTTAGTACAGAATTGGGGGGAAAGAGTTAGGGTCAAGTTTAGACCCCATTCATTCATTCATTCAGCAATACATACCGAACCCTTACCATGGGCAAGGTATTGAGAATTCAGCAGTGAACAGAAAAGGTAACCGTTCACAGCTTACAGAGGGAGAAACCTATAAACGATAAATGACATCTTAAGTTGTGAAAAGTCTACAGGACAGGGTCCTTGGGTCATTCATGGCTACGGCATCAAAATTTGTCCAGAATGCCAGGAGAGGCCTTCTGGAAAGACTAAATTTAAAGCAGAGACTAAAAAGATGGCGGCTGCATAAGTGTTTCAGGGGAAGGAAAAGCACGTGCAAACCGCTAGAGCTGGAGGGGAATTCAGTCACATCTCTCCAGAGTTGCTGTGGGCCCCTGCTGGCTCATGTGATGTAGTATCAAAAACCAACATTTAAAATAAGAGATTTGGGAGCTGGGTGAGGTGGTGCACGCTTGTAATCCCAGTACTTGGGAGGCGGAGACAGGAGGATCTGGGTTCGCGGCCACCCTCAGCTACTTGGTGAGGCCCTCTGCAACTTAGCGAGACCCTGTTTCAAAATAAAGAATAAAAAATAGGGCTGGGGGTGTAGCCTGGAGGTAGAATGCCCCTGGGTTCAATCCCCAGTACCTAAAAAATAGAGATTAGGGAGTTTGGCTCCAACCCGAATGGTTTCTGGAGATATGACTTTGGTAATTAGCATAGTCTGTCTCAATCTCCATGTTCTCTTCTAGCAAATGGTGATAATAACACCAACTTCATGGATTGCTGTGAGGATGGGATGAGCTCAGGGATATAAGATTGGTCCACATGGGGTTAGGTTTCAAGTATGCTAATGCTTGCTGGGCATAGTGGTGCACACCTGTAATCCCAGTGCTTGGGAGGCTGAGACAGGAGTATCACAGGTTTGAGGCCAGCCTCAGCAGTTTAGTGAGGCCCTCAGCAACTTAGTAAGACCTTGTTTCAAAATAAAAAATAAAAAGGGCTGGGGGTGTAGCTCAGAGGTAGAAAGCCTCTGGGCTCAATCCCCAGTAACACACACACACACACACACACACACACACACACACACACACACGCTAATACCTCTTATTGAAGCTGTAGGTGACCAAAAATCTATTCCTTTCACCTAGTCCAAACTTTCTCACTGTTATGAACGCATGTCAAGTGGTATAGCAGAATTTTTATTTTCTTCATTCTTACTTTGGGTCATTGTGGATTTAAGAATTGTGAAATTAAGAAGTGTGAGATGGGGCTCCAAACTTGGCATTGAGTTGGGAACAGCAGGTTAGTATAAAGCAGTGTCTATCTCCTGCAATGTCTGTCCGTCCCCACCTCCATCTAGTCCATGAGTTCCTGCACCACCTATAAAATATATAAAAAATCCTTTTTATAAAAGGATTTATAAAATGGTCCATCTCCTTATTCCCCATAAAATCCCCAAGTGCCTGGCTTAGAGTAGGTACAAGTTTGGGAACTTAGTGTAGAATTGGAAGACCAGCAAACACATGATGGAGATTACACAGATTATGGAAAGAAACATCTTTGTAGATCAGGGACAGTTTATAGAGGTCAGGTTGGAATGCTCAGCTTCCATAGATGCTGTCAAAGAACTTTGAGAGCAGCTGAGACACTGCCCGTTTCCACCAGTGATGCACAAGAAATCTCCTTACTCACATCCTGACTTGGGACTGTCAGTCTTTTTAATTTTAGGAATTCTAGTGAGGGAGGAGTGATATTTCGTTGTGGTTTTATTTTGCATTTCCTTGATGACTAACAATTTTGAGCATCTTTTCATATGATGATTGGCATTTGAATATATATTTTTTGTGAGGTGCTAGTTCAAATCTTTTGCTCAGTTTAAAAAATTCTATGGACTGGCTTTTCTTACCAATTTGGGGGAATTCTTTATATATTATGGATGCAAGTCCTTTGTTGTATCTATGTACCGTGAGTCTCTTCTTCCAGTCTGTGGCTTATTCATTTACTCTTTGTGGTCACTTTTGATGAAAGAAATTCCCAATTTTAATAGTATATTAATATGTCCATGTTCTCCTTTTTGATTTAGTTCTTCTTGTGTACTATTTAAGAACTCTTTACCCACTCCCAAGATGATGAAGATAGTTAGCCATTTGTTTTTTTTTCTAGATGGTTTTTATAATTTTTTTTTTTAGATGGGCATGATGGTGCATGCCTGTAATCGCAGCTACTTGGGAGTCTGAGGCAGGGGGTTTGCAAGTTTGAGGCCTGCCTGGGCAACTTAGTGAGACTCTTAAAAAAATGTTAGTTTGTAATTCAGTAGTAGAGTGGTTGGCCAACATACACTAGGCCTTGGGTTCAATTCTAGCATGGCAACAAGAAAAAAACCTTTGGAAAAATGTCAAAATAATAGAAAAATTGCAAGAATAGTATAATGAATTAATATATGCCCTTCACCTGGATTCATGAATTAAAATTTTTTAATGAATTCCTTTTTCCTAAGTAAAAAAGAAATACGTGGATATGGTTAAAACAATCCAGTTTGAAGGATAATAAAATGACAACTAAATCTTCTAATTGCCCTGACCAATCCTTCTCTTCAAAGGCAACCAGTCTTATGTATGTTTATGGATATTTTTATAGAGGTATATGAATATATTTATGAACATTTATTTATTTGCCAAATGGGACATATTAATCGGGCTGTCCTGAACATGGCTTTGTTTTTTAAACAACATATCTCAGTGACTCCTCATCCCCATCGGTCCCTTTGAAATGACCTCATTCCTTTGAAAGGCTGCAGACAATTGCTTTGTAGAAAAGCCTTACGATGCAAAGTCGCTGATCCTCCTGAAGGGATGGGTTGGGTTGTGTGTAGTCTTCTCTTATCACCAGCAGGGCTGCAGTAACCATCATCCTGCTTGGGGCTTGTGAGTAATGAAATAAATGGCTTGTTCCAAGGGTATGCGTCTTTACAGTGCGGTTAGCTCTGGCCAAATTATAAAAAGGTTATATGGCTGGAAGCCTCGGGCAGCATGTGGGGTGTCTTTCCTCTCTCTGGAGGGGTAGGGTTTGAGTAAGAAGAGAAGAGGAAAGAAAGGGAACACTTCTGGAGGCAATGGCATAAACAAAGGCTTGGAGCTGGGCTTCTCCACCAGGGCACTATTGACATTTTTGGCTGGACCTGTCCTAAGCATTGACGCAGGCCTGGCACCTCCCCACTAATGTAATGAGCCGCCTAAGGAGGGACAATCAGAGACTTCTCTGGACATCGCCAAATGATTCTGAGGGGTGTCAAATTGTCCTGGGTTGAGAACCATGACTTGGAGGGATATTCGAGGATCAGTCTGTGTGTGTACGCGCATGTGGGGTGTGTGTGTGTGTGTGTGCGCATGTGCGGTACAGTGCACATATATGCAGAACTGAGACTAGCCGAGTCACATGGTAGTGGGCTTCAGAGTTAGTCTGAGGAAAGATCTCTTTCTCCCCTTGATTAACTCATGCTGTAGAATCCCCCGTTTTTGTTAGGTGAGGCGAAGAAGCCATAGAATAACGCCTCTGCCTCTCTGTTAATAGCAAGTAACCCAGGGGAGATGCATTAAGTGTCTACAGACTGTTCATGAGGGTCCTGATCCCCTTCTACAGAGGCAAAAATGGTGGCTGCCCGAGGCTGCCATTTTTGAGAGCGCAGTGTGCAGCATTTGCATGCATTTCAATCATTATTTCCATCATCTGCTGAGCCTCAGAACAGGCTCCAAGTCATGGGTTCCCTTTGTCTCCTCACGTTCTGGTTTATTTTTGGAAGTGAGATCAATGGATTGCCCTTCGCTTTCTTTCAGGAACCTCTGTGCCGCATTTCTAACCACACCCGGGTGTACAGCTCATGGCTGGAACTTCATGGAATATCTGACAACCCCTCTCCGGCTCAGCTTCCTGATCAGCCGAATGATAGCCATGCTGCCGTGCTCAGCAGGTCCCTGTGTGTTGTTATTAAGTTCACTGCTTGGCAGAGATAATGTGCTAACTCCTAGTAATAAAAAACAATGGGTATGTAGTGTCAACTTCCAACAAAGTATCTGGTGCATAGTAGCTACTCAGACGATGTTGAGTGCAAAATGTGTAATCGCATGGTTACTTAGGAGCAGTCCCACCTGGGCAGGTAGGGAGTCTGCCCTAGGTCCCCGGGCGTCAAGGGGTCTGCACTTTAGAATGCTGTCCTCAACATTTTCTTTTTTTTTTGCGGTACCAGGGATTGAACCCAGGGGCGTTCTACCTCCACACTACACCCCTGGCCCTATTTTTTTATACTTTATTTTGAAACCGGGTCTCACGAAGTTGCGGAGGGCCTCACTAGGTAGAGAGAGAGAGAGAGAGAGAGAGAGAGAGAGAGAGAGACAGGGAGAGAGAGAGAGAGAGAGAGAGAGAGAGGCTGGCCGCGAACCCAGATCCTCCAGTCTCTGCCTCCCAAAGTACTGGGATTACAAGCATGCGCCACCATGCCCGGCGTTGTCCTCAACATTTTCTAAGTGCTTCCAGTGACCAGGATTGGCTAGGACCAGCAGTGCTATCTAAACAGGGTGCTCTGGATCTGCCTTGGACTGGGTCAGCCATGGTCCTTGTTTTCTCTCCCTTGGCATGCTTCTCTGTCCACTTCATCCTGCATGGGGTTGACCAGATACCCCAGGGGAGTTCCAGAGCTTGCACCTGTAAGATTGTTCCAGGGACCAATGACCAGGCCCCAATTCCAAAAGAGCTGCCTGGTTAGAGGATCTTTTCTGCCAACCCAAGAGTACTTTCTTTTGTAGTATTACATGTAATTAAGATGTCAGAATGGTGCTGAAACACTGATTTGGAGTAACTCAGATTGCTCTATCTCTATATATGAACCTTACAAAAAATAGTTACACGTGCCTAAATACCCTAAGGATAATCCTTCTGGTAGTTCATCATTCATTCATTCATTTATTTAGGAAGTCAGTCATTCACTGGGATTTATGTCTTTGAGTAACCCCCAAATTAAGTAGTGTATGTCCTCTAATAAATGCCATGTTGTTGTTGTTGTTACTGTTATTGTTACTATTGTTGTTGTTGCTGTTAGCAATGTTAACAAATGCATGGGACTCCAGGCAGAGAGTGGCTAACCTGTCCAGCATGTGGGTTGGTCATGAACATAAGGGAGGCTACCTTTACAGTGGAGGTCATGTTCAAGAATGGCTAAAATTTTTCCAGAAGGGACATGTCACATTTAGGGAGCAGAGAATAATTCTGTGGGTGAAGGACCTGGTGGGGTATAGAGAGAGATGGGAGACGAGCTGGAAAGGCAGGTGTGGCTCTAATGTGAAGGACCCTGGGGCCAGGTAGAGGTTTCTGCACATCTTTTCTGAAGTCAGTCGAGAGCAGTAGAATGTTTTCAGCCAGGAAGGAGATGGTCAGATGTGTAGATGGAGGGTTCATAGTGGCGGCTGTGTGGATGTTGGATTGTAGGAAAGCAAGATGGGTCAAGGGGACCCTTCTGGAGGTTTCAGGTAGGCGGCAAGCAGCACCTGACTGAGGGTGGCAGCCATGCGGAGGGAGAGGCTGTGAAGCCACAGCCAGTGGGTCCCCAAATTCCACAAGGCTCTGAGAATCGGAGCTAGTATCTCCTCTCCCAGGGTTGACTTTTGTGACCTAGCCAGCTGGTTGGGCACTTTCTCCTCTCTTTCCTTCCTTCTCCTTCCACTCCCCTCTTCTCTCTTAGTCAATGAAGTGAGACTGGCTGTGGAGACAAGACTGTCCTGGATGTGGAGCAAGCCTACCCTCAGGAGACCTTCCCAGAAAACCCCGCAGTGCGTACAAGGAGGCAGAGATCACCTCGGCAGGCCTCTCCAAAGGCTTCTGGATTTTTCTCGAGGGGCTCAGGTGAGGTGGCCTCAGGCAGGTGCTGCCTGGTCCTCCGGGAGCACAGAGGAGGCATCTCGGTCTCCCTAGGCCCTGTGTGCGCACAGATCCCCAGCACGACTTGTCGCAGCTTTGGAAATGACCTCAGTCTTCAGAATATTTGTTCTTTTTGGCTTTTCAAACAATGTCCTCGTTTTGCCAGAGGAAAAGGGAAAGAGACTCTCTAAACGAGCAGGCCACCCTTTGTTCTGGGCCCATAAATCTGGCGCGAGCACATGTCCGGCCTTCCCACCCCTCCTGCATCATTGTCCCCACTGCTGATTAATAGGTCAGAGCTAACTTTAAACTGGCATTTCCTGACCAGCCCGTCTCCCAGCCCCCACCCTGCCCTGCCGTTCCTTAAAACTCCGCTGTATTTTAGAACATGATTTCACTCCGTCCCCAGCCTCCTCCTCACAGTGGGCTCTAAGGTGGCTGCTCTAACTTTGGCCAAAGCTGGGCGTTGTACAGGAGGAGGAGGGCGGGGGGGGGGTGAGGCTGCAGGTGTTGCCTGAGGGCAATGGCGTCGTCTCTGGCCCGGCCAGTCTTGGAAGATGGTACCTGACCATGACCAGAGGGACTGCATGGAGAGACAGCGTGACAATGAGCACGACAGGTTGTTACCTCTTGCCTTCGTTTTTCTTTTACATTGTATGAGTGACTGAATTGTATCTCAACATGTCAAATGATGTAGAAGAGCAGGTACCAACACGGGAAGGCATTCTTGATATTGACTGAGTAAGGCAGGGTGCAAAGGTTGAGTGTATCTGTTTTCTAAACATATAGTGTTTATAGTATCTATGTTCTACTGTGACTAACAAGGAGATAGAAGATATATATATATATATAATAAGATATAATATAATAATCATAATAAGTAATAATATAATATAGTATATACAACATCATCTATAATCTATATACACTATTATATATTATAATACAATGTATAGATCTACAATTCCCATTATATACCTATTATATAATTCCTATTATATATCTACAGATTGTATAATCTATAGGTAGAGCCTATATATCATATATCTGTAGATTGTATATCATATTGTGTATAGATTATGGATGTGTTATATTTATTATAATATATATTATATTATAATTATATTATAGTCTAATATATTTTAATATCATCTATAGATATATAGTTCCTTCTATACAGCTATATCTATAGATATATAATATTATGTGTCATATATAATATAAATATAATATAGCTATATAATTATCTATATCTGTATTTAGTATAATACAGTACATATAGTATAATATAGTATATCTGTAGATATATGTTACATTTATCCATATCTATATCTATATGTCTCAAAACTGGCTATTGTTTTTTGTTTTGAAACAGGGTCTCAATAAGTTGCTGTGATTGGCCTTGAACCTGTGATCCTCCTGTCCCAGCCTCCCAAGAACTGGGATTATAGGTGTGAGCCACCACTCCCAGCTTGGCTTTAGTCTTTTTTAGTGTGTGTGTGTGTGTGTGTGTGTGTGTGTGTGTGTGTACGTGCACACGGTACTGGGGATTGAACCCAGGGGCATTCTACCTCTAAGATACACCCCCAAGCCTATTTTATTTTTATTTTGAAACAGGGTCTCGCTAGGTTGATGAGAGTCTCACCACTCGCTGAGGCTGTCCTCGAACCTGCTATCCTCCTGTCTCAGCCTCCCAAGTACTGGGATTACAGGCCTGTGTCACCACGCCCGGCTTGAGTTGTCTTCTAACTCTGAGCTAAGCCACAGCATTTCCACCTGAGACTGTAACCTGCACCTTGTCAAGAATGCAGACACTGAGAATCCCAGTGGCATTGCCTGCCCTAGCCAGCCGGGCTGCAGACCCGCTCACCCAGTGACAGCTGCCATCTACTGAAAACCTGCTGCCACTGGGTTGCCTCTGAGAGACAGCTAAAGCATCTTGCCAAGGTTTCTTCAGTGGAAGAGCCCAGTGTTATCCCTGTTTTACAGAGAGGACATAACAGAAGAGGTAAGAAACAGCCGGTTGTGGTGGCGCATGCTTGTAATCCCAGTACCTGGAAGGCTGAGACCTGAGGATCACAGGTTCACGGCCAGCCTCAGCTACTTAGTGAGGCCCTCCACAATTTAGTGAGACCCGGTTTCAAAATAAAGAATAAAAAATAGGGCTGGAGGTGCAGCTCGGAGGTAGAATGCCCCTGGATCCAATCCCTAGTACCACAAAAAAAAAAAAAAAAGAAGAAGAGATAAGAAACAAGTCCATATTCACACAGTTCACAAGGGAGAAGAGATTGCGAGTCCAGGTGTTTATGAAGCCAGTGCTGTGGCAAATCTGGGGTTCAGAAAAGAGTTGCTATGTGACGCTCTTGCAATCTTAGCAAGAGACCTTTCTATCTGTTGGTGACTGAGAGCTTGGCTCAAAGTTCAGGGAGGTTGGGAAGGCCAGTGAGGACCGCTGTGGCCTTAGGGGTGTCCGTTACACTCAGTAAATTTGACTCTTTCACAGAAAGTTGGGAACCTCTGGACCCCAAAGCCTTTCACAGCAGTGACGTGATGATAAAACTACACAGAGGAGATTTGCTGGCGGCTGATTTCTCTGCTTTCCCGCACTTTGTCAGTTAATCAGGAAAACATATTCACCAAAACCAAACAGGCCCTGGGAGCATCCAACAGAGACAAACTGTGAGTGATGCTGAGTAAATCTGATGGATCTCCTAACGTCCTGGCTTTCGGAGGCCCTAATTCCTTCCACATTTCCATCATTGGACTCAACTCTTTTGGAATAGTGTTCCAGATTGGTGGCAATGAAAGACTGAGAAAAACTTAAGTCGCTCACAGGATGTTAAAAAAAAAAGCAAAATAAAACAACCAGCTATGCTTATTGTCAGGCACCCCCTCTCTGTGTGGTTCCTCCAATGGTGTTTAGGTGTGACCTTCCAAGGCCAGGTAGGTCATAGTTACTATGAAAACTTTAGAAGTTACAGGTATACAAAAAGAGGAATGTAAGCCAGGTCTGGTGGCACACGCCTGTAATTCCAGTACTTGGGAGGCTGAGACAGGAGGATTGCAGGTTCAAGGTCAGCCTCAGCAACTTAGTGAGACCCTATTTCAAAATAAAAAAGAAAAAGGACTGGGGGTGCAGCTGAGAAGTAGGACACCCCTGGGTTTAATCCCCAGCACCCCCCCACACAAATAATTCAAAACCTACCCTCGATCTCATTATAAAGATATGTCCATTGTTGATGTTTTGGTGTATTTTTCTTTAAAGTCTGTGTATTCTTGATGACCGCCATTCTAATTGGGGTTACATGGAATCTCAGTGTAGCTTTGATTTGCATTCCCTCAATTGCTAATGATGTTGAACATTTTTTCATATATTTGTTGGCCATTCGTATTTCTTTTGAGAAGTTTCTATTCAGTTTGAGTGCCCACGTTTTGATTGGGTTATTTAGGTTTTTTTTGGTATTAAGTTTTTTGAGTTTTTTATATATTCACAATATTAGTCCTCTATCAGGGTAGCTGGTGAAGATGTTCTACCATTCTGTAGATTCTCTCCTCACACTCTTGATTGTCTCCTTTGTTGTGCAGAAGCTTTTTAATTTGATGCCATCCTATTTACTAGGCATCTGTCAACAGATGAATGGATAAAGACATATAAACACAACGGAGTTTTACTCAGCTATAAAGAAGAACAAAATTATGTCATTTGCAGGAAAGTGGATGAAACTAGAGAACATTACACTAAGTGAAATCAGCCAGTCTCAGAAAATCAAGGATCATATGTTTTGTCTCATATGTGGAAGCTAAAGAGAAAAATAGGAAAGCAAAGAGACTTCATGATAATAAGAAGTGAGACCAGTAGGACAGTAGAAGGGGCTGGGGGGAGAGAAGAGGAGAGGAAAAGGAAGTGTAAGGAAGGAAATGGACCAAGTCATATTATGTCCATATATGAAGGCATCACTAGCAATCTTACTGGCATGGACAGCGAAGGAGGAGGGGTAGTGGGATCGGGTCAGGAGGGAACCACACCAAGAGATGCTGTGTGCATATATGAATGTATCACTTTGAATCTCACCATAATGTATAATTATATTGCACCAATAAAATCCTAAAAAAGTTTTTGTGTATGCATGTGTGAGTATCTATGTGGCTGCATAATAGATAGGATTACAATATATATACTCTTTTGTTCCCTGTGTTACACGGTCATCATCAAGAACATCTTTCTATGTAAGTATTCACTCTTTAACAGCATCGTTTTGCATGGTTGCTCAGCATTCCATTATGTGGATGTAGCACACTTTTGTTTTTGGTACTAGTGGTTAAACCCAAGGGAATTCTACCTCTGAGCTACACACTAGTCCAATTTTATTTTTTATTTTGAAACAGGTTCTCACTAAGTTGCTGAGGGCCTTGCTAAGTTGCTGAGGCTGGCCTCGAACCTACAATCCTCCTGTCTCATGTTCCCAAGTACTGGAATTATAGGCATGTGCCACCATGCCTGGCTTGTACCATTTCGTATTTTAAACCCATTTTGCATTTCTCCCACTACTTCTGATTTTGGTTGACCTCAGGGATTTATTTGTTGGGTATCCTTTCCATGAGCTAAGCGCTCTACAAACACATCATGATGTGAGGCTGTGCCCTGAGATGAGGACACCTTCTTTCAAATCCCATCCCTAGCTTACTAGCTCTTTGTGTAAGTTACTGAACTTCTCTGAGTCACAGTTACGCCTGTGGGGAACACGGAAGACAGGTTCCCACCATGATGACAGGGGACGCAGGGAAGTACCCTTGGCAGATTGACTGATGTCTGGCCATGTGCGTGGGGAGAGGCTTGCTCGTTACTACTCTATACAGGAGGGTGGAGAGTTCAAGGTTGGCGTGGAAGTGTCTACAAGGCCCTCGAGTTCTTCCAACGAGGCATTCCAAGCAGGAGTTAGGGCTCGGGTGGGGAGGTCTCAGACAGAGGTGCATCTCAGCCCTCCTCTGCCATTTCTCTGATCTGCAGTCCCCTCATGTATAAAATTAGCACGATGAGACCAGCCTCAGTGGGTGGTTGGGAAGATAACTGGAGATAATGTAGGCAAAATTCACACCTAAAAACACTTAGTAGGTGGGGACTTGGGGTTTTCTTTTCCATCTGTCCTTCCTGCCTCTGCTGCTCACAGAGGTTCCACCTTGTGCTCCTGCTTGGCTCAAGGGGACTTTGATAAAGGCCTGGAGTTTACAGAGCAGTGATAATAGAAAACTGATCAGGGATGAGGGGAGAGCTTCAGATAAGCCCTGGAATCCACAGTTCTGATCTGACTGCAGGAGACTGGAGGTGCTGAGGGAGAAAACAGCCTGGCAGCCATGGGCGGTTCACATACCCCTGGCCCGGAGGCTGGAGGCAATCAAAGATGGCTGCTTGAGGACTTTTTCCAGGATGCATGGACGGTCACTCTCTGGCTGTGCTACCCAAAGTGTGTCCACAAGTCTGGTTCATGATGAGATTAGTACAAACACCCACAGCTAAGGCTTGGAAAAATTTTCTAACATTTTGACAGAGTGACGCTTTGTGTGTTGAATCTCATTTTAATAAAATTTGGTGTGCTTGTATTTTGTATGTCCTTTAAATTTTTACATAGCTAGTTAGTTGTTTTTATTTTATTTTGCAAATGTCACAATCTATGGTGGATTAGTGAATTAAAGCAACACAAAACAAAGCTGGTTCTCCTCAAAGATACTTGAGAAGTACTGCTTTGGGTCACTCTATAAATGGTATGCTTTGTTTTTCTCCAGGTAGGGAGTCCTCAGCACTGGGGGAAAAGTGAATGGTGTATTAGAAAGAGATGTGGTTGGGCCTACTGTGCCTATAATCCCAGTAGTTAGGAGGCTGAGACAGGAGTATCGCAGGTTCGAGGACAGCCTCAGCAACTTAGTGAGCCCCTCAGCAACTTAGTGAGATCCCGTTTCAAAATAAAAAAATATAAACAGGGATTGGGGTGTAACTCAGAGGTAGAATGCCACTGGGTTCAATCCCCAGTACCAAAAAGAAAAAAGAAAAAAAAAAAAAAAGAAAGAGTGTGGTTGTGTGGTCAGATAGCCCTTAGTTCTTGAAAACCTCTCCTGTGAACAATGTTATTATCTGTAAGATGAGAATAATAAAACCCACCACATGGGATGTAGTGAGATTCAATGTAGGAAAAAGGCCTACTACAGATAGTCTTTGGCCTCTGGGTAGGTAACTAAAAATATTCGTTCCTTTTTTCTCTTCCCTTTGCAATTAATTTACACATAGAAAACCTTAAATGCTTGCTTTCTTGGTCTCTTAAAAAGCATTTACATCCCTCTAGTCTTTGATTATCTTAGGCTAATGGTGGTTCCTACAATCTCCTTAATAATGGTTCCACTTTTTACATATGTTTGCCTTTCCTCACAGTGAACAGGCAGAAATGAACAGTTTACCCTATTGAAAAAGAGGGAACTAAAGTCAGAGTTTGAATGGCCTGCACCTAGGATTGACAGCTTGAAATTCAATGGTCTGATGTTGCGGAGCTCTCCTGCTTACACCTGGCTATGAATAAATGAGGCTCTTCCCAGGTCCTGCAAGCCCAAGGTCACTGGCTCCCCGGCTCTTATTTTCTCTTTGACAGGTGACTGTTCAGAGGGCAGTGTTCAAATATTCAGTAACCAGCAACCCCTGCGGTAGGAGCCCAGGCTGTATGGAGAGCCGGCTGCTCTGCACTTTTGGCAGGTCCTAGGGCTATGGGAAGGATCCCCAAATCCTCCCTGCACCCCATCTGCCTTGGTAAGGTCATAGAGGATGCTTTGGGATAGGTGTTCTTTCTCCACTCTGGAAACGAAACTTCTGTCGTGTTTAGCTGTGGACACATCTGCCACCGCAGCTGCCCGCGTTGCACAATTTACGCTGCTCCCGGGCTGGCTCCGGTCCTGCCATGGCAGGGGACTCCATTCTTTTTCTTACTCAAGGGTGAGCTGTGGTGATGAAAATAGACTTCCCCTAGCCCCACCCCAACCCAGAAGAGAAGTGGTTCCACTGGGCCTCTGGAAGGATGTTCTGGAAGCAGGTGATGGAGGGGACCCCGCAGAGAAACCTGAGTTTCAGTTCCAGGTCTCAAGCCCTCTGGCCTTGGCAGGTTCCTGCTTTCTCATTGATAAAGTGGGGGTGAGACTATGATTTACTTCATGGTCAGCTGGGTTCAGATTAGGGCCTGGTAACAACAGCAGCGCACACTTCTGTGATGTGGACTCGATGCTGGGCGCTATTCTAAGGGCTTGATTTATTAACTCATTCCATGCTCACCACAGATGAGCATGGCAGATGTTATTATTATTATCTCCACTTGGCAGCAGAGAAAACCGAGGCAGTCGGGGGTGAGCCGGATTCAGTCTGGGGAGCCTGGGTTCTGAGCGAGGACTCCATACTGCCCCTTGCTCCTGTAGGCAGGAAGCCGGAATGCGAGAGTCCCTTCTACTTCCCATGCAGCTGGTTTTCTTTCCAGAACCAGGGTCTGTCCTATAATATATATATATATATATATTTTTTTTTTCAGTACTGGAGGTTGATCCCAGGGGACTTCTACCTCCGAGCTACACCCCCAGTCCTATTTTTTGTTCTTTATTTTGAAACAGGGTCTCACTAAGTTGCAGAGGGCCTCATTAAGTAGCTGAGGCTGGCCACGAACCTGGATCCTCCTGTCTCAGCCTCCCAAGTACTGGAATTACAAGCGTGTACCACCATGCCCAGCTGTCCTATGATATTTGAGACATGAAACCCAAATATGATACACCAGAGAGTCAGAAAGTCACGTTAGAAAGAGTCTCTTAGAACACCTGGAGTCGTCAATGACAAGACTAAGGGATTGGTGTACTAGGAGCGGAGCAACCTGGAGGGGCTTTCCCCATCCATGAAAGCAAGGACTAAGAGAAGCTACCACAGGCCGGACGTGGTGGCGCACACCTGTAATCCCAGCACTTGAGAGGCGGAGACAAGAGGATTGTAGGTTCCAGGATAGCCTCAGGAAGTAGTGAGACTCTCATCAACCTAGCGAGACTCTGTTTCAAAATAAAAATAAAATAGGGCTGGGGGTGTAGCTCAGAGGTAGAATGCTCCTGGGTTCAATCCCTAGTAGCACACACATGAGAGAGAGAGAGAGAGAGAGAGAGAGAGAGATTGAGAGAGAGAGAGAGAGAGAGAGAGAGAGATTGAGAGAGAGAGAGAGAGAGAGAAAGAGATGGGTGAGACCCAGGAAGAACCCTTCCTGGCATGGGTCAAGCCAGAGTCTTGGCCATTAGACTTTGAGAATTACAGTTCCAAGAACAACTGTCCTTATTGATTCCATCCTCCATAGAGAAGGGGATGTTTGATGAAGGTGACATGAGTTCCTGGTCTACTGAAAGCACTCTCTCTCTCTCTCTCTCTCTCTCTTTCTCTCTCTCTCTCTTTCATGAATGCATGCATTGATACATCCATCTCTTTGAGCTTGTTTGCAGTGAATCTTCTGTGAGGATGAATCCATTCTTCCTGTCTATACGTACTGAGCTGGAAGCTTGTCTAAGGCTTATGTTTTAAGTGAAAAGAAAAATCAGGCTTAAAAGCATTCTGTGTAATATGACTTCATTTAAAAAATTGTATATATTGAGCTGGGAGTGGTGGTGCATGTCTATAATCCCAGCTACTTAGGAGGTTGAGGCATGAGGATGGAGAGTTTGAGGCCAGCCTGGGTAACATAGTGAGACCCTGTTAAAAAAAATTGTACATAGCTGGGCGTGGTGGCACACACTTGTAATCCTGGTACTTGGGAGGCAGAGACAGGAGGATCTGGGTTCGCGGCCAGCCTCAGCTACTTAGTGAGGCCCTCCACAACTTCGTGAGACCCGGTTTCAAAATAAAGGATAAAAAATAGGCCCGGGGGCATAGCTCGGAGGTAGAACACCCCTGGGTTCAATCCCCGGTACCGCAGAAAAAAAAATTGTACATATTGTAAATAAAGTCATAGAGACATCATTGGAAGAAGCTACATACTTAACTTTCAAAAGTGGTTACCTTATATGACAGCGGGAGAGTGGGAGATGGAGTTTAAAAAATTTTTTGGAGCTGGGCATGGTGGCCCACACCTGTAATCCTAGTACTTGGGAGGCTGATACAGGAGATGGATCGAAGGTTTGAAGCCAGCCTCTGCAATTTAGTGAAGCTCTCAGCAACCTAGTGAGACCCTGTTTCTAAATACGAACTAAAATTGGACTGCGGGTATAGCTCAGAGCTAGAATGCCTCTGAATTCAATCCCCAGTACCCCTCAAAAATTTTTTTTTGTGGGAGCTGGATGAGGTGGCACATGCGGGAGGCTTAGACAGGAGGATCACAGGTTTGGGGCCAGCAGTGCACAGTAACTTAGCACAATCTGTTTCAAGCTAAAATAGGGCTATGGGTATAGTTCAGAGGTAGAATGCCCATGGGTTCAATCCCCAGTACCATAAATGAATGAATGAATGAATGAATGAATGAATGAATAAATAAATGAATAGATAAATAAGTAGTAAATAAAATAAAATAGTGCTGGGTGTGTAGCTCAGAGGTAGAATATCCCTGGGTTCAAACCAGTGTTTCTGGTACCAGAAAAAAAATTTTTTTTTTGGTGGGGGAAATATTTTCAATTTTTTCTTTTTTCTGTAGATGTTTTTAATCTATTTCTGTGTTTTCAAGAGGACTTAATTACTCTTGTAAGGAAAACTAATGCCTTCAGAAAGGAACACTATGTGCTATGCTTGTCTCTTTTCCCCTTAATTGTAGCTTTTTAAATTGAAAATTTAAAAAGTTTTTAAACTGATACATAAAAATACATAAAAATTGTACATATTTATGAGATAACATGTAACATTTTGATACATGTATATATTATATAATGTTCAAATCCAGGTAAACATATCTGTCTCCTCAAACATTCATCATTTCTTTTTTTTTCTTTGCAGTACCAGGGATTGAACCCAGGGGCATTCTACCTCTGAGCTACACCCCCAGTCCTATATTTTTTCTTTATTTTGAAACCGGGTCTCACTAAATTGTGGAGGGCCTCACTAAGTAGCTGAGGCTGGCTGCGAACCCAGATCCTCCGGTCTCAGCCTCCCAAGTACTGGGATTACAAGCGTGTGCCACCACGCCAAGCTTCATTTATCATTTCTTTGTGGTAAAAACATTCAAAATCACTTTTTCTAGCTTTAAAATTATACAGTACATTATCATTTTCTGTAGCTAGGTATTTTGAGACATACAGTTAATTGTTGTCAACCATATTTACCCTATAATAGGCTTTTAAATTATCAAACAAATGCATCATGGTACAAATTAAAAAAGTATTAGAAGTTATACAATGAAGCTGGGCATGGTAGCATGAGCCTGTAATCCCAGTACTTGGGAGGCTGAGACAGGAGGATTGCAGGTTCAAGGACAGTTTTAGCAACATAGTGAGACTCTCAGCAACCTAGTGAGACCTTGTTTCCAAAGAAAAAATAAAAAGGGCTGGGAGTGTAGCTTGGAGGTAGAATGCCCCTGGGTTCAATCCCCAGTACCCCTGCCCCCGCCCCACACAGAAGTTATGCAATGAATACCAGGTCTCCTTATTTTCCAATCTTTAATTCCATTCCCAGAATTTCTGTGCAGACCCAATCATGTACAGTAGAAAACAAAAACGCCCCTTTGAAGGACTCACATACAAACAAAAGCCCATAGTGCTCTGCACTCTTTTTAAAAACTGAATATATTATATAATGTGTTTTGATAATGACATATGCAGATTATCATATGAGTGGTCCACTGATTTACTTATCAGATATTTAGGTTATTTTTTTTTCCTATTTTAAATTACGTTGTAAATGATGTTGGGGTATATACATATAATAGGATGTTAAAATGGAACTGTTTTAGTCTAAGTTTCTGACTGAGGCTCTAAATCCCTAGAAATGACACAATGGATACTGACTATTTCCCTCCCAATCCTAAATGAGGTGCTAGACCACCTGGGCAGGCTCTGCTGAGAACGTGCAGTATGTTCTGCCAGCGGGGCCATCCTGACTCCAGCCTTCGGGTGTGCCGTGAGGTTGGAGAGGCAGGGAGGGGGATCTCTGGAGGGTGATGTCAGTGTGTGCTGTGTCCATCCCCACCCTCATCTCCCATGAATGGGCAAACCCGCTGAGAAGGGCTGACAGGGAGCTCTCAGAGACCTGGCACGGGTCCCTGGGAACTCAGTTCAGGATCATAGACGGGTACCATGAGGCTGAGGCTAGGCTGGCCAAGGTGGTGGAGGAAGAGTCCTGTTGGGAGCCTGGGAGCTCCCACCAGCAAACTGCAAAGGCACGTGGCCCGTGAACCAAAAAACGCCTGCAAGAGAGAGGCTAGAGATGCCCAATGAGACCTCCCAGTGGCCTGCCCAGAGAACAGAGAGGGCGCTGTGGGAAGCCCAGACTAAGGCAGAAGTAGAAAACGGTCGGCGGGGGCAGGCCAGAGTGGGCAAGGGAGACCTTTCAGATGGAGTTTGTCCTAGCTCCGGTAGATACACCGAGCATGCTTTTAACTTACAGAGACTGTTTCGGGGGAATTAAAGGACCAGGTGAGTGGATTCACAGGGTTAGACAAAAGCAAGATGCATTATGATTGTTCCTTATCCAATCTAGCTCATTTGAACTTCTTTGTAAACACGTGTGTTAGGGTTTGGATATAGACTGTCCCCCTGAAGAGCTGAGGGCCTCACTAAGTTGCTGAGGCTGGTCTCAAACCTGCCATCCTCCTGTCTCAGTCTCCTGAGTATTGGGATTACAGGTGTGTGCCACCAAACCTAGCATGGTTGTATTTTTAATTTTTTTTTTCTGTACCAGGGATAGAACCCAGGGGGCATTCTACCTCTGAGCTACACCCCCAGCCCTATGTTTTATTCTTTATTTTGAAACAGGGTCTCACTAAGTTGTAGAGACCTCACTAAGTAGCTGAGGATGGCTGCGAACCTGCAATCCTCCTGTCTCAGCCTCCCAAGTATCGGGATTACAAGCGTGCACCACCACGCCCTGCTTAATTTTTTGTAATAAGCAGTAGAACCATCTTTTTAAAAACAAAAATCTTATTTGGAGCCCAATATAGAAAGCAAGAGAACATGGTGTAAACCTTCAACAATTAGTGGAGAATACCTCATTGTTTGCAGAACCCCTAAAGGTCTCAGGGGAGTCCTAGAATCCTGTAGCGCTCCACGGCCAAGAATTCTGTAGCGAGCCACAGGCCAAGAGGCCAAGGTCAGTTCTACATCCTCGAAGGCTTAGATTTAAGACCTAAGCGCCTGAAGATGGGACGTTGCCTTCCTTCCTGAACCCATCAAACTTTGAAGGATTTTTTTTTTTTGTTGTTGTTTAACATTTAGCCCATTGCTGAATGGGAACCATGAAAATTCTGGGTTATTTCTTCAGAAGGAAATGATGAATTTAAGTTCTGTGTTTGCCTTTTAAGTCTTTTCACATCAACCAATCCAACAAAGTGCAGTGCTCACTCCCTACCCTGTAAGGCGTTTGACATGGAACGTGGGTCGTCATGGAGACAGGAGCATCATTGACCACTGTGTTGTGACTACATCTGAGAAGGCAGGAAAATTCATCTGACTTCCTTTGTGTGGGATGTTTGCAGAACAGGAGAGTGAGCTAATACCTGAAGAGGAGTCATCCAGCCAGGTAGGGAACTCCAAGGAATCTCTTCAGAGTGTTAGGGTGGCAGCGACCCTTGGATCCTCTGGGCTGCCTTCACCAGCTTGCCCAGAAAGACTCCTAAATAAGGGAAAAGAGAAAGACCACATAGTTTTTCCTGGAGGATCCACGTGGAGCTCCATCCCTCTCATTTTACTTCTGAAGGTTGACATGGGTGTGGATAAAAACTAGCAATCTTATCCATGTTGTGTAATGCAGACACTGGACACATAAGTCTTTCTGACTTTCTTTTCTCTCTCTCTCTCTCTCTCTCTCTCTCTCTCTCTCTGTGTCTCTCTCTCTCTCTTTCTTTTTTTGGTACTGGGGATTGAACTCAGGTGCATTCAACCTTTGAGCTGGACCCCCAACTTTATTTTCTCTTTTATTTTGAAACAGTTTCGTCAGGTTGCTGAGACTAGCCTCGAACCTACGGTCCTCCTGTATTGGCCTCCCAAGTACTGGAATTACAGATGTGTGCCACCGCGCCCGGCCTTTCTGACTTTCGAAGTGGAGCAGGGAGAAGTTTTGGACTTGAGATCCATGTTTTCCAGGTTTAATTCCCATACAGACCCTTCGTCGTTACGTGCCAGTCTGTTTGTAATGTGGATCCCCGTATGTCAGTTTACTCCTAGGTAAAGTGAGGGCTTCTTTGACCATCAAAGCAGCAAGATGAATGAGACATAGTCTATCATCTGAGACCTCCCAGTTTATCAGCGAAATGCATACACCGGGAAGTACTGTATGGTACCTGGTTGTGAGACGGGAGGTTTCAAATAGGAAATGGGACTTCACTCAAGTATTGAGGGATGAATGCCGGCTTGATAAAAGAGAAAGGAGAAGAAAGAACTTTATCAGGCAGAAGGATCAACAAGTGTACAAGTGCAGAGATGGAAACGATTGCCATGGATTCTAGGCTCTGTAGTAGATGGGAAAGATTCAAGCCTAGGAAGCATGTGATCAACCAGAAGGGGAGACCAGATGGCCAAGGCCGCAGAGCCTCACTAAAGATTTTGATTCTGTTGTTCTTGGGATTGAACCCAGAGTATTCTACCTCCGAGCTACACTCCTAGCACTATTTTATTTTTTGTTTTGAAACAGGGTCTTGCTAAGTTGCAGGGGGCCTCGCTAAGTTGCTGAGGCTGGCCTCGAATCTGTCATCTCCATCCTCTTGTCTCAGCCTCCCAAGTACTGGAATAGGCATGCACCACCATGCCCTGCTAAAGGTTTTGATTTTTTATCTTAACAGCACTGACAGATCGTTGAAGGATTTTACACAGGGGAATGACCCGGGCCCTTAGTTATGTTAGAAAGATTGTCTTGACAACAGTGTAGAACAGAGGTTAGCAAACTATGGCTCTTATTTCCCTAAATAAAATGTTATCAGAACACAGTCACATTTACGCGTTTACATATTGTTTACAGCTGCTTTTGCTCTTCGATGACAGAGTTGTAGAGTTGTGTCAACAAAAAAGCTATGGCCACAAAGCCCAAGATGTTGGCCATCTGGCTCTTTGTAGATAGTGTGCCAATCCCTGATGTAGAGGATGGATTAGAGGAGTGGGAGGGATAGAGAGCGGGAGCTTTGATGGGAAGCCATCCCAGAGCTATAAAAGCCACCACAAGAGCCTGAACTGGGCAGGGCAGTGGAGCCAGAAAGAGGAAAAGGCTTCAGAAGAGGTTAAATCAATGCCAGGGGTGGTGGCACACACTTTTAATCCCAGCTCTTGGGAGGCTGAGACAGGAGGATCACAGGTTCAAGGCCAGCCTCAGCAATTTAGTGAGGCCCCCAGCAATTTAGTGAAACCCTGTTTCAAAATAAAAAATAAAATGGGGCTGCGGATGTAGATCAGAGGTAGAATGCCCCTGGACCCAATACCCAGTATCAAAAAATAAGTAAATAAATAAGTAAATAAGTGAATGAATGAATTGAATGAATGAATGAATGAATGGGGATGGAATCAATAAGACATACTGACCAATAGGATGTAGGCAACTGGGCTGCTCTGGGGGCAGCTGCTGCGATTGGGATGCCCGGGCAGGAGCAGGTCTGGGACGAGAAGGATGATTCAGTCTGGACAGCACTAGCAGCACATCCAGGTGGAGGAGGAGAAGGAAATGTGGGTGGAGCTCAAGGCAGTGCTCTGCCCAGGACATACAGATTTGGAGTTGTCAGTAGATGGACGCACAGATCTCTGGGGAGATCGCATAGCATAGAAGAGAGGAGATGACCAACGCATGGAGGACACAGAGAATGCCAGTGTTTAGGGAAGGGGATCTGGACCAGCAATGGTGATGGAGATTCCAGGGGGAAGAGGAAAACTAGGAGAGAATGTGCTGAGCAAATTAAACCAGGCAAAGTGAAACTAAGCACTTACGTTGCATAGAGAGTGGGCGGTGGGCAGGAGAAGGTATGAATGGAAGTGGACTCGAGGCAGCGGGACATAAATGAAGCTAGAAAGAATTAGCTTCCACTTGTATGTCAGAGAACATCCTAAGCGCTTTACGTTTCGGAGCTCATTTCATCTGTACAATAGCCACGTAAGGTAGGAATCATCTCATTTCACACACGAGAAACTGAGGTGGACACTCAGCCGCTCCTGGAGGTCACGCTACTCGCAATGGCAGAGTGAGGATTCTAACTCCCAGCCCCGGCCCCCAAGCCCTGTCAGGAAACGCATGGATATCCAACTCCAGTGTCACGTTGTCTGGGACACGTTCCCGCTCAGCGTGGCAGGGTCTCTGGAGGAATTCAATCACGCCAAACAAGAGCACAGACTCAGGAGTCTGCCTGCATTCAAGTCCCAGCACAGATAAGCTGTGCAGCCTCATCACGAACTTCTCTGTACCTGTTTCCTCACGTGTAAAACTGGGTGAACTGGGCGTGGTGGCACACACCGGTGATCCCAGTACTTAGGAGGCTGAGACAGGAGGATTGCACATTCGAGTCCAGACTCAGCAACTAGCGAGGTCCTCGGCGACTTAGTGAGACCTTGTTTCAAAATGAAAAAGTAAGATAAAATGGAGCTGAAAGTGTAGCTCAGAGGTAGAATGCCCTTAGCTTAATCCCGAGGATCACAAAAACAAACAAACAAACAAACAAACAAACAAACAAACAAATAAATAGAATTGGGTGGTCAAAGAGTGCCCACCATGTAAATTGTTTATATAAATCACGTAGTTGCTATTTATTTATTCATTTTTTTTAGCACTGGGGATTGAACCCAGAGGCTTTCTACCTCCAAGCTACAGTCCCAGCCCAATTTTATTTCTTATTTGGAAACAGGGTCTCCCTAGGTTGCTGAGAGTCTCGCTAAGTGGCCGTGGCTGGCTTTGAACCTGCGATCCTCCTGTCTCGGCCTCCCATGTACTGGGATTATAAATGTGCGCCACACTACCCGGCTTATATAAAACACTTAGAGTAGGGCTGGGCACACAGTGACCATCTAATAATGAACACGCCCAAATGGCCTCAGAATGTTCCAGTCACTGCTCTAAGCACTTTATGTATACAAACCTTCATGGAAAAAATGGCTTTTATTCCCATTTTATAGGTAAGGAACTGAGGCACAAGGAGGCTAAGGAACTTGTTGAAGATCACCAGTATCTGGAAGTATTGATAGTGTTATCAACCCAGAGTTCCTGTTCTCATCAAGAGTTCTTGTTTCTTTCTCTTGCCCAAAATTTAGTCTCCGCCCTCAGCACACTGTATTGTGGTTCATTGTGTACTTGCTTGTTGGTCCTAAAGAACTAAGCAGGGATATATCTTCTGCCTCTGAACTGTAGCCACAAGGAAAGATGCCTGATACTTTGTAGATGCTCAACAAATATTTCCTGAATAAATCAATGATTGAGCTGGGCGCAGTGGCACAAGCCTGTAATCCCAGTATTTGGGAGGCTGAGACAGGAGGATCACAGGTTTGAGGCCAGCCTCAGCAATTTAGCAAGACCCTGTTTCAAAATAAAAAAAAAATAAAATAGGTCTGGGGGTATAGCTTGGAGGTAGAAAGTTCCTGAGTTTAGCCTCCAGCACCAAAAAATAAAGTAAAATAAAACAATGATTAAACAAACCCCCATCAAGATCACAGACTGAATCCATTTGGTCTTCACAGTTGATCCATTTGATCTGCACAGTGGGCTCATTGACTTACATCGGGGCACCCCACTCAACTCCCGGAACATCTTCTCAGATGGCAACTCCCGTTAATGAGTTTATTTTTGTTTTAAGGGATTATAGCTGTTTAAGATCGGGCAGTAAGACCCCTGGGAAGGGCTGGAATCGGGAGACGGTCTTCAGGCCTCTTAGAAGGCTGATCTTACTGAGAACTGCTCAGAAGCTTCCAGAATGCCTTTAAATGTCATATAGGAACCCAGGCCTGGTGCTTTTTAGAGGCACTTCCTTTGGGGTCCTGGGAACCCTGTGCCCACAAACACTTCTCCCTTCCACCTTGACCCCGGGGGCTGGAGAATGGGGACAATGCTCAGGGACACAGCCTGCTGCTGAACCGGAGACTCGGCAAGCTCACCGAGTGTCCTGGGGCTTCGCTGTAGCAGTGGCTGAGGTCCAGGTGAGAGCTGCCTGTGGTGACCGGCTCTGTCCAGTCCTCCAGATGGCCTGGGCAGCCCCTCCCGGCTGAGCAGCAGAGA
The DNA here is from genome assembly GCA_004027185.1 of Glis glis. Lineage (NCBI taxonomy): Eukaryota > Metazoa > Chordata > Mammalia > Rodentia > Gliridae > Glis > Glis glis. The sequence goes on along the minus strand of PVJS01000464.1, from coordinate 79,261 downwards.
GGGAGGCGGCGGAGCCTCCTACAGTTCTGTGTCTGGGGCTCCAGGTCCCTGTCTCAGCTGGCAGGAGGCATGTGCTACAGGTGGCAGTGGCCCATCTCTTTCCATTAATTCCAAGGGCTTCCGGGGCAATCTTGGCGACCCCTACCTATTTCATGGGATGATAAATTATCTTCACTGCGATCAGTTATTTGGAAAAGGTGGTTGTGTGCAGTCCTGAGGCTCATCATCACGGACAGCAGCTTCTAGATTCCAGCAACAAGAGCAACCATTTCTCAGTCAGGAAGCAGAAGCAGAATGTGTTTATTGGAAGGTATAAAAACGAGCACAGGGCCGGGCGTGGTGGCCCACGCTTGTAATCCCAGTACCTTGGGAGTCGGAGACCGGAGGATCTGGGTTCGCGGCCAGCCTCAGCTCTCTCTCTCTCTCTCTCTACTTAGTGAGGCCCTCCGCAACTTTGTGAGACCTGGTTTCAAAATAAAGAATAAAAAATAGGGCCGGGGGTGTAGCGCGGAGGTAGAACGCCCCTGGGTTCAATTCCCGGTACCGCAAAAAAAAAAAAAAATAAATAAATAAAGAAGCACAGCCTATAGAATTATTCTTATCTGGATCTGAACTCCACTCCACAAAGCCACAGTTGTGGCTTTGTGCAAGTTTTTTTTTAAACTTCTTTAAACCTTGGGTTTTTTTTTTTCTCCATTGTCAAGATAGAGATAATATATTTCCCTTGTGGCTCTATGTACCATTTAATGATAACACATGTAGGAATTCCTAGCATTGAGCCTGGTGCATAGGTGATGCATGATAAATGGCAGATGCTGGGGTTTCTGCAAGCAAGTAAACAGATTTAGTCTAGTCTTGAGAACAGGGTCAGCAAACTTACTACGGTCAGCAAACTTACTACGGCACTTGACTGAAAATAGTTTGGGTTTGGTGGGGCCAGATGGTTCTCTGTTGCGACTACTCAATTCGGCCACACGAAAGTGGCTGTAGATCACGCTTAAACAAGTGGGGCAAGAGTGTACTCCAATAAAATTGTATTTACAAAAACAGACTGCTGGCAGGCGTTGACCCCTGGGTCATAGTTTTCTCATGCAAGGAAAGTGAGTCTTATAATATGCTCATGCTCTAATTGCTATTTTTTTTCTGTTTTATTTTAATAGTGGTTACTGAACTTTCCCTTGTGCAACAGAGGTTCTCAGCTTGGAAGCCTAAATTGTATTTGTCCCTGGATTCAGGAAAGACTGGATAGATCTACGGAGTCTGTTTTGCCTGGAATGAAGGTTCTATCTCGAGGGGAAATGGTAGTACATTAGTTCAGTTCGGAGATGATGGTGGATGGGGAGAGGTAGCTTGGGTTTCACTCTCTTCTGGACAGCAGGGGCCTGACCTGATTCATTTGTAGGGCATGCGTCAGAGTAGTTGGTCTTTTGTGAATGAACTCAATAAACAGATCCTCCCCAATGTCCTTCAGTCTGCCTATCACAGATGTATGTTTCCCAGCACATGGGACTCTGCCTGATTGAATGAAAAGCTCCCGTCTGAGACTCAGAACACGGATGCTCTTAATGAAGTCAGGCAGCCATTTGGGATCCTTGCGGGACATGCTCCCAATGCCTCACGAGTTAGTGCTCATACAACAGTGGAGGCTGGTGTTCCTTGAAGAAGATTGTGGTTGTTATTTTCCAAATTTAGTTCCACCAATGTAAGGGCACCCTATTTGTTTCTATTACAAGGCGATATTAACACTCTTCCTGCAAGAGGTGGCTCTGAGTTTCCTCTCTTTGGATCTGGGTGAACCTTTGTAAGTTGACTTGATCAATAGCATGTGCCAAAAATGAGACTGTATGACTTTTAAGGGTAGGTTGTGAAAGGCAGTATGATTTCCGCTTGCTTTTTTCTTACTCTAAGGATGCTTGTCTTTGAAAGCCGTCCACCATGTTGTGAGGAAGCTCAGTGTGCATGTAGGAGTCGTAGGACTCCATGGAGCCCCAGGCGACAGTTAATATCAACACTTGAGAGATAATTCCATCCCCTAGCCTTTGAGTCTTTCAGCTGAGGCCTCAGATTGGATGAGGAACGGATACATGATCCCTGTGTACCTTGTCTGAATTCCCTGTCCACAGAGAGAGCTCAAATGATCATTGCTTTTTTTAAGCCACTAAGCTTGGATGATTTGTTTTGTAGCATTAGAGAGCTAATGCACAGATACTGCAACTCTGGACTGCCCTATCTGGCTCTATTGTGTCCTAGAAGACTTGAGATGACAATGAGACAATGACAATGTGACAAGACAGCAGGGAGTCTGAGTTCTTCATCCCTTTATTCCCTATTCTGCACCAATCTCTGTGCTCGATTCTGAGAAAACAGCTACCTATACGGCTTTGGCTCCTGCATTCAAAGTGGTCCTGATACACTGGGGAAGGCAGAGCCTAACCAAATTATTTAATGTGCAAACTGAGAAGGGCTTAAAGGAGCTCTAAGAACTACGACAGGAAGCCAGCAGAAGAACAACCATTGTTCCCCGAAGGAATTTGGGAAGGCTCCACACAGAAGGTGAGGTTCATTTGGGTTCTGCAGGAAGTGCAGGAGTTCACTGTGCAGCCAGAACAGGAGCAGGACTTCTAGACAGAGGGGACTGTGTGAGGCAGCCTTTGCAGGAGGGAGGGAGTGTGGAGGGCTGCACAACTGAGGTACCAGGAAAGGTGAAGCAGAGGGAGGAAAAGAGGTAGTGCAGGCAGAATGCCTTGCAGTGATGGAAGGCTCATGGCTGTTCTAAGGACATTAAACTTTCTTGACAAGCAACAAAGAGTCACTGTAGTATTTTTTATTTTTATTTTTTTTGTGTGTGTGGTACTGGGGATTGAACCCAGGGCCATTCTATCTCCAAGCTACACCCCCAGGCCTTTTCATTTTTTTGTTTGGAAACAAAAAAGGGTTTTGCTAGGTTGCTGAGAGTCTCACTAAGTTGCTGAGGCTGGTCTCGAACCTGCAAACCTCCTGTCTCAGCCTCCCAAGTACTGGGATGACAGGCATGTGTCATCATGCCTGGCTTACCCAAGTATTTTAAGCAAGGGAGTGAATGAACTGCCTGGACCTGTATTTTTTGATGGGCCATTTTCCAACAGAAAGGGAGATAGGCAAGAAGAATTTGAAGCCAAAGAATCCCATTTGGAGGCTGTTCTCTCCTAAGAGACCAGGCAGGAGGTCCTGAGCTGGGGCAGTATCTGCTGCAATGGAGAGGAGAAGATGGACATGTGTTTCAGTGGTGACCACTGTGTGGGAAAAGCAAGGGAAGACCTGCCCCCTGTCCCCGGCTGGGGGATGGGGCCAATGGTGGAGACACTCAGGGGGACAGAGGAGGGTGTGGGGGAGGCAACGAGTTCATCATCTTCAGACCTGTGAGGTGTGAGGCTTTCGAGTGGAAACAGCCCCTGAGCAGCCCGACTGGCTGTGGGGCCCAGAGGGCAATCTGGGATGGAGATAGAGCTTTGGCAGTTGCTAGCAAGCATATAGGTATCATCGAAGCTGTGGGAGGAGGTGAGGTTGTGAAGCACAGGTGTTTCTCAGTCTGAAAACACCCATCACACACTGTCAAGTGTAGCCCTGGCCCAGGTAAGATCCATCTGATGGTCCACGTGTCCCTCCACCAAGGAGACTGTGCCTAGCTCTGTCTCCAGTGTTGTATTAAAAACAATGGGGATCTCTTTCCTTTATTTAACAGTAGTTATGATATTGAATATGCTTCTTCTTTTTTCTTTTATTTTTTTAGTTTGGTACTGAGGATTGAACACAGGGGTATTCCACCTCTGAGCTACGCCCCCAGTCCTTTTTATTTTTTATTTTGAAACAGGGTCTTGCTAAGTTGTTGAGGCTGGCCTTGAACCTGCAATCCTCATGTCTCAGTCTCCCAAATACTGAGATGACAGGCATGCGCCACCACGCCCAGCCCAAGCGTGCTTTTTCAAAATTTATCACTCTATCCCCGAGATTCTGATAGCGCTGGCACTTTGCTCTCCGTCCTTATTCCTGAGTCCTCTTAAGAGTCACCACTTTGGGGAGAAGATGTGGGAAAATAGAAGAGTTCAGGGGATGGAGGACTGGGCTGTACCAACATTTAAGAGCCTGAAAATAAAAATGGAGAAGGAGAGGGGCCTTCAGGGAGGAGAGGATGTCTGTCCAGGGCACCAGGTGAGGTCAGGGATGGGTAGGTTGTGGGCGCCCATGGCACACACAGCCGTGACTAAACACCAGAGGGTCAGGCCGGGTGAGGGCGGAGGTGGCTTCCTCACCTCAGGGGGACCTGGCTGCATAATTTGATGTTGTCACGCAACAGTTGTTTCACAATCTGGGTCTCTGATTTCCTGAACTTCGAGAGTTCTGCGACATTTCTGCCAGTTAAAATTGTGCTGTGTTTGGGAAGTGGGGAAGGCTGGTGTCCCCAGTATTGTGCCACTGGCCCAGAGCCCCTTTTGGAGAAACAGTGGAGGCAGAAAGGACTGCAGAGGGCTGGTGAGGGAGAGGAAGAAGGAAGAGCAGGGAGAGGTGTGGATCCTCTAGCTGCCCCGCTGAGGGCACAGCTGCTGTTACAGAGAAAGTGGGCTCCGCCCTGAGCATCAGAAGCTCTCCAGCCCCATCTTCCCTGCGGTGGCCGGTCTTTTCAGTCCTGTCGCAGAAGGGCCCGGCCCCTGCACAGCTGGATTTGATCTGCATTGCACCTCCATGGGATTTTTTTTTTGGGGGTTCAGTAACACGTACACACACACACACACACACACACACACACACTACAAAAAAGCCAAACTCTGCCTATTTTGCATGTGTGTGTGTTTTGGTAATTTTGTTTTCCTTTCAGCGAGGATGTTAAATCAATGCCAAAAAGAGTCATTAAAATCAAACAGAGTTACCTGCTGTACCCTCTCAGTATCCGTATCCGGGAACAACTAAGCTTAAGCAAACAGAATTGCCCATGGCCTAAAAATGGAAAATAAATCTGTCCTCCTCCACGGGAGTGGGGTTTGCAGACCAGCCGAGACTTAGGGTGCCCCTCCAATCCTCCGTGCTCGTGGGGCCTCGCGGAGCAGGTCTGCACCTTTGGTTTGCCCATGGTTTTGTTTTTAACTCTACACATGAACATCAGCAGCCCTTGCCAAGATTGTCCTGAGTGGTCGATAAGTATGCTTGTTTTCCAAGAGGGATATATTTTGATGAGGAGCCGAAAGTACAATGAAGAAAATGTCAGGAGAAATTAAATCAAGGAGTGACATAATTCCCAGAGGGAGACAGACGTCAGCCGCATTCCCTGTTTCTTGCTCTACCTTGGAAACCTTTCAGAACTCATTGGAAAATAAATACGTATATGACGGAGGTGCGGGTGGATCCAATAGCTGCAGTAAGAGAGAGGGAACGAAAGGCAAACACACCCTTGGTTGGATTATTAAGCTGATTTAAATTCATAATCCACAGCTGTACACGAAGCTTTGTTTTACCTCACATCTTCCCTTTCGTAGGATTAGGAGAAGTAACGTGGAGTTCATTCTTTCTGACTTGAACCGTGGTTCCCTGTATTGTAGTCTCTCAGTAACTGTCGAACACGAAGGGCAGAGATGAGTGAGGATGGGTGAGTCAATCGCAAATGTGAGCATCAATAGGCAGGAGAAATTATGTCAGGGTCAGAGGAACTCGGGTTATATAAGGTTAAATTGTGCAATTACAAACAAAACAGAAAACCTTGTGCTCCTATGCCAATCATTAGGTAGGTATGATCACACCCATCATTGTACTTAATTCTCTCCACAGTGCTGTGAAGTAAATATTATTATCTCTGTTTCATAGTTAAGGAAACCAGAGCAGAGGAAGATTAAGCGATTACTCAAAGGAGCATGTTGAAGAAGAAGTGGCAAATGAGACATTCAGATCTGGGGCGGCTTGCTCTCAACCAGGCTGTCTTCCCATATGTTATGATAGACACTGGGGGAGGGGTGTTGGTGATAAGTGCATTCGATGCAGCTTCTAGGAATACTGCATTTTCCTGAAAACTCACCCGTTGAGTTTCACTTTAAGTTTCCAAGATCTGATGTGAAATAAAAAGGCTTTTTATCTGTTTGGGTAGTTTCAATGGAGTTTGGTTTGAAGCCATAAGACAGGTGAGGATTTTGGCTATTGATTTCATATACTTGGGTTCTCCCGAAACTCAGGTACTTGCCCTATTTAAAAAATATTTTTTTGTGTGTGTGTAGTACTGGGGATTGAACCCAGGGCCATTCTACCTCTGAGATACACCCCCAGCCCTATTTTATTTTTATTTTGAAACAGGATCTCACTAGGTTGATGAGTCTCACTACTTGTGGAGGCTGTCCTCGAACCTGTGATCTTCCTGTATCAGCCTCCCAAGTACTGGGATTACAAACATGCATCACCATACCTGGCTCAAAAATAAATTTTATTTTTAAATATTCACAAACTTACAGAAGAGTTGCAAGTATAGTGCAAAGAACTTTTTTTTCCTTCTTAAGTATTTGGAAACAAGTCACTAAACTGTTGTCCTGTGACTTCTCAATGAGTGAGTATTTCCTACACAAGAATATTCTGCATAACCACAATAGAACCATCAAGATCAAGAAATTAAGGCCGGGCGTGGTGGCGCACGATTGTAATCCCAGTACTTGGGAGGAGGAGACCGGAAGATCCGGGTTCGTGGCCAGCCTCAGCTACTTAGTGAGGCCCTCCGCAACTTCGTGAGACCTGGTTTCAAAATAAAGTATAAAAATAGGGCTGGGGGTGTAGCTTGGAGGTAGAACGCCCCTGGGTTCAATCCCTGGTACCGCAAAAAAAAAAAAAGATCGAGAAATTACCATCCATACAATATTATTATCTATTTCTCAAGCCCCATTCAGGTCACACCAGTTTTCCCAATCATGTTTCTTTTAGTCCTTCTAAAAGACTCCAATTTAGAATCGTTTGCTAAAGTGGTACTTGGTTGTCAGGTCTCTTCAGTCTCCTTTAGCATGGGACAGTTTTCTCAGTCTTTCCTTATTTTCATGACTTTGACACTTTTGAAGGTTATAGATGTTCATTGCAGAACATCTCCCTGCTTGAGTTGATGTGGTATTTCTTCATGATATTTCGCTGCATCTTTGCTAGGGATATACCAGGCATGGCACTCTTTCTCTTTTCTTATCCCATCCTAGGGTATGGGATTTCAGCATATCCCCTTACTGATGAGACTCACTACAATCACTTCCTAATGGGCTCTCCCCTGGGGAGTTACACACTTTTCCCTCCCTTTGTAATTTTGGAGAGAGAGACTTCAAAACTATGCAAATACCCTAATCTCCATTATTTATTTATTTATTTATTTGTTGTGGTACTAGGGATGGAACCCAGGTGCATTCTACCTCTGAGCTACACCCCTAGCCCTCGTTAATTTTTTTATTTTGAAACAGGGTCTCACTAAATTGCGTAGGGCCTCACTAAGTAGCTGCGGCCGGCTGTGAACCTGTGATCCTCCTGTCTCAGCCTCCCAAGTACTGGGATTACATGCGTGCACCACCATGCCCAGCTCACTAGTCTCCATTAAACGTCCACTTTTAGGTTGTTTATCAGTATAGACTTGTGCTTCCTATTTTATTCAGTGAGTTATAGTACATTGGTTTTGTTATTTTATTTTATTTTTTTGCGGTACCGGGGATTGAACGCAGGGGCGTTCTACCTCCGTGCTACACCCCTGGCCCTATTTTTTATACTTTATTTTGAAACCGGGTCTCACGAAGTTGTGGAGGGCCTCACTAAGTAGAGAGAGAGAGAGAGAGAGAGAGAGAGAGAGAGAGAAAGAGAGACAGCTGAGGCTCCTCCGGTCTCCGCCTCCCAAGGTACTGGGATTACAAGCGTGCGCCACCATGCCCAGCTTGGTTTTGTTATTTATTTCATGTTTTTAAAATGCCCCAGATTTGGCCACTGGGAGTCCTTCCAAAATCTGGACTTGTCCTTTTGACATGTCCCCATCATTCTTCGAATCCTCCTGTACTTCCTGGTACAGCAAGATGCTCTGGGATCATCTTGTCCTTTCCTTGTCCCACCCAACCCTGGAATTGGCCAGTCTTCCTCGGAGTCCCGGGTCCTTTCAGTTCAGAATTACTTGAAAGCCAAGATCTGGGTGCTAGATGTGCTCATTATTATTGAAATGTCACTGTTCCCAGGTCCTTTTGTATGGACAGAGCCAGGAAACACACACACACACACACACACGCACACACACACACACACACACACACACACACACACCACGCTTACATTTATTTCTATATCTTTCTACCTATATATTGAAAATAATGAATTCACACACAGAGTTCTCATGGCAGATCTATACCACAGGATTCATTCTAGACCTTTCCCTTCCCATGTCTGTGACTCAGTTAAAATCCTGGCCCCCATCCTTCTAAACACATTCACTTATTGATTGGTTCCCCTGAATGCCACCCATCTGCCCTTTCTGCCACTATCCCTCCTGTGCACCTGCCGACTTCTCCCCCACTCCAGGGATGTGTGCCTCGGCTTTCTAGGGTGTTAATCCCCCCACCATTTCCCATCCCTCCTATAAGGACACTTTCTCATCCCGCTCAGACTCTGAGACCCCTCCCCCAGGCTGTGCCTTTGTGTGGGCACCTGCCCACCCTGTTCAGGAGCCTGTGTCCCGTGGCAGCCACGCTGCCCTCTGCTTAGACTCTGATGACCCCTCCTAGCCGTGGGACTCACACTCCCAAGGACTGCTTTGTCCCAACTGAGGCACTTAGGACTGAGCTCTTCAGAGAAGAAGAAGGAAAGAGCAGGGGGGGAAAGCAGGTGCTGATCTTTTTGGCTAAAAAATAAGGCTATTTGTCAATATTTGGTAGGAGCCTTTCCTTACCATAGGGTCTGGAGGGCTAAAAACTACATTTCCCTGACTCCCTTGCAGTTGGAGCTTTGGAAGAAATTCAGTTCCATTAGTGAGATGCGCTCCCAGGAGAACTGGATGCTGGAAGTGAGTGGAAGGCCAGAGTCCTGATCTCATCGCTGCTGGTAGTGAGGTCATAGACACACGCATGCCTGTGGACTGACTCAGATTTACCGCACGCAATGCAGTCCCTGAATCTTTGAGAATGAGAGGCCTTAGTGGTTGAAGTCAGCAGCAGCAACAGCAGCAGCGTTCTGACCTTGGGGTCTCAGCTTTGGAGGTGTGCACTGAACCGGGCATCCCTAGAACGGCTCCTCTAGCCTTCCAAGGAACACATAAATGCCTCATTCCCTGTATTAAATGCTCTCCATTAAAGATACCCAGAGGGGCGTTTCCTGCACTGAATCCTAACTGGTGCACTGACTGTGTATAAAGGAGGATTAGAAAATAGGTGTTGCTGCTTTTTATTTAAGTTGGGACTCTTTTGTTTAGTTTTTGGGACTCTTAAGTTTAGTTCTTTTGTTTTGTTTTGTTTGTGTTACTGGAGATGGAACCCAGGGGCATTCTGCCTCTGAGCCACATCCCCAGCCCTATTTTATTTTTTATTTTGAAACAGGGTCTCACTAAGTTGTGGAGGGCCTCGCTAGTTGCTGAGGCTGACTGCAAACCTGCTATCCTCCTATCTCAGCCTCCCAAGTACTGGGATTATGGTGTGCGCCACCACGCCCGGCTGCATTTCATTCTTATTAGGTCATAGGTGTTATTGCTTTTTAAGTTGGAACTCATTTTGTTCTTATTCCTGGTAATGTGTTAAACTAGAATTGCAGATTATTAATAAAGGTAACAAACACTTATATCCTGGTCCCAAAGAATACTTCCAGACTGGAAAAAGAAGAGAAAATAATAATAATACATAACCAAAGCCGGGCGTGGTGGCGCACGCTTATGATCCTAGTACTTGGGAGGCTAAGACAGGAGGATTGTAGGTTCGGGGCCAGCCTCAGATACTTAGTAAGACCCTTTGCAACTTAGTGATATCCTGTTTCAAAATAAAGAATAAAAAAAGAGGACTGGGGGTGTAGCTTGGAGGTAGAATGTTCCCAGGTTCAATCCCCAGAACTGAAAAAAAAAATAACCAAGTCTAAAATAAAAATAAAATAGATGGAGATAAGTGTTATCAAGGAGATATGAATACAGCATGCTGCCTGGGTCACTGAGCGAAGTCTAAGCTCCACACCAAGGCACGAAAGGTCTCCCAGCCCGCCCCACCTCCTCAGCATCACTTGTTGCTACGAGCCCTTAGGACAGTCACACAGCATGCCAAATTGGACTCCTTGCCATACTTTTTATTTATTTATTTATTTATTTTATTTTTTTTTTTGCGGTACTGGGGATGGAACCCAGGGGCATTCTACCTCTGAGCTACACCCCAGCCCTATTTTTTATTCTTTATTTTGAAACAGGGTTTCACTAAGTTGCGGAGGGCCTTACTAAGTAGCTGAGGCTGGCCACAAACCGGGATCCTCAGGTCTCAGCCTCCCAAGTACTGGGATTACAAGTGTGTGGCACCACGCCTGGCTTTGCCATACTTTAAATTCCACTTTCTCTTTCGACCTGGGATTCCTCCACCTTTCCTGCCTGGAGGACTCACATCCGTTTCCCTCCCTCCCTCCCTCCCTCCCTCCCTCCTTTCTTTCTCTCTCTCTTTCTTTCTTTCTTTCTTTCTTCTTTCTACCTCTGCACTACACCCCACCCCTTTTTTATTTTTATTTATTTATTTTGAAACAGAGTTTCACTAAGTTGCAAAGGGTCTTGCTAAATTTCTGAGGCTAGACTCCAGCCTGGGATCTTCCTGTCTCAGCCTCCCAAGTCCTGGGTTTACAGTGCCGCCACACCTGCTTCCCGTCCATTCTTCAGTCCAAGCCTCAGCATTGTCTGCTCTGTTAAGAACCATACAAGGCCGGGCGTGGTGGCGTACACTTGTAATCCCAGTACTTGGGAGGCAGAGACCAGAGGATCCGGGTTCGAGGCCAGCCTCAGCTACTTAGTGAGGCCCTCCACAACTTCGTGAGACCCGGTTTCAAAATAAAGTATAAAAATAGGGCCGGGGGTGTAGCTCAGAGGTAAAACTCCCCTGGGTTCAACCCCCGGTACCGCAAAAAAAAAAAAAAAACAAAAAAAGAACCATACAGAGTTTGCCTCTCCCTCCTGCACTTCTCATTAACTGGGGAAAACAAATGCCCATGAAAGGTGTAGCTCTCTCTTTTCTTCAAAGTCTTTGCTTGCTTGTTGTTTTAGATAATGTAGCCCCTCTGAAAGGAGAAGTTATTCTAAGGAAATCTCCCCTCCCTTTTTTGTCCCCCAAGAGAACTGCTTTATTGTTGCAGAGTAAAGCAAAACTTTCCAAGAATAATCCTTTATAACACTTTATATACACGTGCACACATTTGCATATACTCGCATGTAGGTACAGTCATTCTGACTCCTGACAATCTCTGCCTGTACCTGGAAACTCTTCCTTGGGGCCCGAGGTCTCTTGAATCTGCCAGAACAATCATCCAGCTGAGCTCTGGAGAGGCACAGGAGCCACGAGCAGCTGCTTTTGCTCTGTGAAGACGGAAGCATCTCTGACTTGGAAATTAATTCATATACCATACTCTCTAGCCACTCGCCCAGGGTCCTGGGGGTGTTCAGCCTTGCCAATGTTGTTATGGTACATTCACGGAATGCCGCATGTTCGGAAAATAGTTTACAATGATTTGTTAACAAGCACAAGCTGAGAATATTTCAGCAGTGGTTGATTCGCTTTGTAAAGCCCTGGCAACAACATACAATATTTACAGGATTGCAAAATCTCATTAAATGAATAAAGTTCTATTTTCCCTACTTGGATTCCACCAACATTTATTGAGTGTTGACTAAGTGCTATGCACTGCGCTAGGATTCCGCTGAATGAACGAACATTCATTAAGCAACTACTATGCCAGTCATTGGGTAAGTATTCCATTGAGTGAGTAAACATCGATTAAGGGCCTCCTGGGGAGCCAGGTATAATGCTGGGATTGAACTGAATGGATAGCATCTTATTCTGCATCAATAATGTACAATCCATCAAATGAATAAATATTGATTAAGCACTTTCAATGTACTAAGTATTAAACTAGGCACTTTAACAGACACAATCCCACTTAATTCTCACTACTATAATGGGGAGGGACAAGTAGTATGATTTTGTTTTATACATGAAGTTCAGATTCATGCCTAGATTTCATAGAAACTGAGATTTGAACCCATGTCCACTAACTTTGTATCCAGTGTTCTTCCTTTTGACTATTATGGCTCTCTCTCTCTATATATGAATTAAACGAGTCTCATAGTGTTAAAAGGAATGAGGACTGATGGTACATTGATGATCACCACATGGAATTCTATTTCTGCAATATCCTCAGGGCGAGAAGAAGAAAACTTGGCCTCACTTTTTAAAGAATAGTCCTTGGAGCAGTTAAAAATTCCTGTGTTCTTGAGCCCTGGCTTCTCCTTTTTGGGAAAGCTGTAGATAATCAGATAAGTTAGTTCTCAGGGCTATGGAGACAATTCCATCATAGTCACCAAGCTCATGTAACAGTCCTGATCCAAATACGATGGAACCAGCAGCGTGCTGTCTGAAGAAGATCACAGAATTGTACTCCTGGATTCTACCCCAGGTTTTTTAGGACACGCCCTATTCATTCAGTTACTTAGTCCACAATGCTCATTGCACGCCTAGGGCATGCCAGGAGCCATGTGAGTGCAGGAGTCACAGAGACCCAGTCAATTCTTAGCTATGTGGCTTTGGGCAAGTTATTTAATATATCTGATACTTGGATTGCTCATCTGGAAAAAGGACAAGTGTTTATGAGGATATTATTACTCCACCTTTTCCTAAACTCTTACAATTCAATTTCTCAGGTTACAAAACAAGTTTATTATGTGCTGTCTATCTACCTATCTTCTATCACTACTTATCTATCATATCAATATCTATCTATAATCTATCTATAAAAGCATTTAAAACATACTTTTCTGGTTTATTATTTTTCTCTGTCTTGCTCTCTTTTGTGACACTGGGGATTGAACCCAGGGGCATTATACCTCCAGCTACACCCCCAGCCCTTTTTATTTTTTATTTTTTGAAATAAGGTCTCATTACATTGCTGAGGTTGGCCTTGAACCTGCCATCCTCCTATCTCAGCCTCCCAAGAACCGGGAATACAGGTGTGTGCCACCTCGCCCAATGTTTATTATTTCTCGTAATTCCTCAATCCTAAGAAGGTAGGCATTCTTAACTCCACTATACAGATGAGAAAATCAAGGCTATGGCCTATTTAGCAATCTGCCTATGGTCACACAGCTGCCAAGACAGCAGAAGCAGGATTTAATCTCAGTCTGATGTCAGAGGCTTGCTCTCTCTTGTTCGCACTGTGCTGGGTCTGTTGAGACCCTCATGGTAAAACATGTTAAATACTTACAAAGAAGTCAGTTCTAGCAATCAAATGGGCCCAGGTAGGATTGGCTCATCCAGCGAGTTTACTCTGCTTGCTTTGAAAGTGGCCTTTGGACACTGACTAGAACCAGAATAAAAGTTGATCTCCAGTGGTAACCAAAGGAAACTGTATAGGCTGGTACCATGGTGGATATCTTTGCAAATATTCCTGGCTCCAGATGCAGGAAGGACACAGAGCCCCAGAGCAAAGGAAGGGAAGGCCTGGCTTGCAGCAGCTCTAGCAGTCCTTTCTGCTTCCATCCAGCTTCCCTTTGGAGTTTGCTTTCTTTCATCTGTAAAATAGCCAGGTGCGGTGGTGCACGCCTATAATCCCAGTACTTGGGAGGCTGAGACAGAGGAAGATGCAGGTTGAAGGTCAGTCTCAGCAACTTATTGAGACCCTGTTTCAAAACAACAACAACAACAAAGGCTGAGGGTATAGCTCAGAGGTAGAATGCCCCTGGGTTCAACCCCCAGTACTAAACAAAAACAAACCAAAAAAACCCCAAGAGATGATGATTTGTGCAATGATTGCCTGGAAGTTAAATAAGAAATGTAGGTGAATGCATGTGGTTGCAGCATGTTTAAGTGAAGTTTAACTGAATAGATTTCCGTTGAGTGTGTCCTTATATCAAGCACTTTCTGAGTACTGGGATACGGTGATAAGGACAGTCATGCATCACTTAACTAGAAGATGCGTTCTGGGAAATGTGTCGTCAGGTGATTTCATTGAATGAACATCATAGAATGAACTGATGTAAACAGCCATGACCATGGTGGTGGTAGGGAATGTCATCTTACGGGACCACCATTATTCATACGCTCAATCGTTGACTGAAGCTTTGCTGTGTGGCGCATGACTGTGATGTGTCGCTTGTGCCTGTTGGTGTGACAATGGCAGCATCGACGGGCTCTAGGAGAGGGAGTGACTCTCTAGTGGCTGGCTGGAGACTTAGGTACAGGGAGGCCTCCTGGGCAGTGTTGAGATGGTGATCGGATGGGAGGAGGGAAGAGGGGAAAAGCAATTCTTCTGCCCGGGCAAGGAGGCGTGCGTGTAATGGCATCCCTCTTCCCTGGCTGCAGCAAGCCAGAGGCCCTTGTCTTTGACCACATTGCCAACAGCAATGCCATGGTAAGGGGTGCCTTGAAAAGTGTATCTCTGTGGCTAAAGGATAAATTCATTAAAAACATTCTTTAAGGCAATGGAGGTAAAAACCCCTTGCTGGTTTGTTCCCATAAAGAATGGGTACCACATGTGATATCATCATGTGTTTTAACCCAGGCATCCTCCTTGCCACAGGAATCCTGGTCCTCACTTTCTCAGGGTGCTCTGGACTCGGTGATCCTTACAGATGTGTTAAATGCTATTGCCAGGGTGATGAATTACACCAGGTGTAGATCCTTACCCTCCCCCCAATTCTCAAGGTAGTAAGTACTGTGATGGAATCTAAGGCTGCCACAGCAGAGCTGTGGGATTTGGGGCATGTTTAAAGATATAACTTGTATAGAAAATAGGCACACCTCTGTAATCTCAGTACTTGAGAGGCTGAGAGAGGAGGATCACAGGTTTGAGGCTAGCCTCAACAACATAGTGAGAACCTCAGCAACCTAGTAAGATCCTGTTTCAAAATTAAAAAAAAAAAGAAGGGCTGTGGTGTAGCTTTTAGGTAGAATTACCCTGGGTCTCATACTCAGTACAAAAAAAACCCCCAAAACAAAACAAACAAACAAACAAACAAAAAAAGAAGGACAAGTATAAGAGTACATGGAACTTCAGTTGGCCCTCTGTAAGAATGGGGGTGGGTATTGTCTACCTTGAAGGGGTTCTATGAGGAATAATTCTTTGACTTAGGACTTGGTGAAGATAACAGCAGGCTCATTGAGAATGACTGGGTGACTGAGTCCATAATCTTTAAGCTTCATGATGATGATGACAAAGTCAATACAGTGTCTTTAAGAATGTAGAGTCAGTGAATTGAAGGGCCTACACCTTGGGCACTGAGGATAGGTTCTTTTCTCTGCCCTCCGGGAGCTGGCGTTAGCTCAGTGTGGGTGTGCAGTCAGCTCTGAGCCATGCCGACTTTTTTCCCAGGGGTCCTCGGGGATGTCCCATGCTGAATTTTCTCAGGCAGTGGACTCTGAGACACATGTTTTTTTTTTTTTTTTTTTTTTTGCTTCCGAGCCCTTACCCATCACTTTAGCCACTACTTAGTCTTTGCTTAAGGACCTACTCAAAGGAGATCCTGGAAGTCCTTCTCTCTCTCTCTCTCTCTCTCTCTCTCTCTTTTATTTTTGTGGGACTGGGGATTGAACCTAGGGGTAGTCTACCTCTGAGCTGCACCCCCAGCCCTATTTTGTTTTTTATTTTGAAACAGGGTCTTACTACATTGTAGATGCTGGCCTCAAACCTGTGATCCTCCTGTCTTAGCCTCCCAAGTACTGAGATTATAGGTGTGTGCCACTGTGCCTGGCTAGTGCTTCACCTTTATCCCATGATTTCTATGGCAACTGAGTTGTCCTTCTGTTGTGCCCTCTAAAATGCTGGCTGCATCCTCTGCTTCTTAATGACAATGGATGTGGGAGCTTCCTTTTGGTAATCTAAACACACTGATCTCTCCTCGCTGGAAAGATAGGTTCCTCTTTAGGGTAGCCATTCTTTGCTGTAACCCTAGAAAAAGCATTTGAGGCACACTTGGCAGGAAGAGTCACTCTCAGCTAATGTACACCACCTACAAAGGAAAACCACCTTTGTAGCCCTGCTACACTTCTCGTGTAAAGTATTTAATATGCTCCAACATCAGGGCTTAAAATGAGCTTAGGGCTACTGCCATTTAGTCAAACCCTGTCCAGGATTGTGTAGGCTACAGTGACACATTGTAATCACTTGGTATCTATTAATTTCCTTTCCCTGCTTTCTCCTCTGGGTTGAGGCCATTTGCAATGGACTGGGGAGATATTTGCTTCTGTTCCTTGTCAAAGTGACTGGACCGGAACCTTGGACTTCTAAATGGATGTGTGCAAATATTATCTTCAGGTTTGCCCTTTAATCCTCCAACCTCAGGTCCTTTGGCGAGGTCCTCGGCAGCGATGATAGTGTCAACCAAAGGATGGCCAGTCATGCCCATAGCGAGCCAAGAGCCAGGGGAAGGCAGGTACTCATGCCAGGAGGGTCAGCTGCTTGCCAGCTCCTCCTTAGCTGAGCCATCGTGCACTCTGAAATGACGTGTGGCCACGTGGTTTGGACTCTCTGAGGTGCTCAGTACCACGTTCTCCATGCTTTTGAAGATCTGGGCTGAAAACAAGGATTTGGCCCTCAGCAGTAGGAGCAGACTCTCTCTTAGGATCTGTTATTAGCCAGGGGATTACTATGCATTGAATTGGTTGGCAGCACTCTAGGTAAGAATGATTATTTCTGTGCAACAGATGGGGAAACTGAGGCTCAGAAGTTCCTGGCCCGTGCAGGGTCAATCTGATAGAAAGTGGTGGACCTGGGACGTGAACACAGGGGTGTTCTTGCTCCTACACGCAGTCCCTGGAAGGGCGAGTGAGCCAGGAAGTAATGAAGCCATTTGCATCCAGGCTGAGGACAAAGCATGTGCTGAACAGATGCCCGGATCTGTTGGCGCAGGGCCACGAGGAGATGGCTTTTCTTGGCCATGGTGGTGATCTTGAGGAAGCGCTCCATGGTGTGCTCATGCTTTCACAGTGAGTCACCCCGTTGCTCTCCTCGGAGAGTTTATAGCTAAGGAGGCATAGCGATCCACCCGTGGCACCTACTGTTTTATACCCCAGTAATCCACAAGAGCAATTCTGTTAAGCAATGTCCTCCTAGTAACACATGGAGTTGGTGGGAAGTTATGTGACCTGTGTTAATCAGCACCCAGGGAAGATTTAGCTGGTTATCGGATCCTATAAACTGATTCACTAACATGTGCTACAGATAACTTGTGTCCAGGGTTGTTATTTTTTTTAATCTAAGAGCCACATTCCCCTCCTTTTCCTCCTCCTCCTCCTCCTCTCCTTCTCCTCCTCCTCCTCCTCCTCCTCCTCCTCCTCCTCCTCCTCCTTCTCCTCCTCCTCCTCCCCCTCCTCCTCTTCCTCTTTCCTCTTTTTTGGTACTGGGGATTGAACTCAGGGGCCTTCTAATTCTGAGCTACACATCCAACCCTTCTTTTTATTTTTATTTTGAAACAGGGTCTTGCTAAGTTGCTGAGGCTGGCCTTGATCCTGTGATCCTCCTGGCTCAGCCTCCCAAGTACTGAGATTACAGGCATGCACCACTGTACCCGCCTTCTTCTTCTTCTTCTTCTTCTTCTTCTTCTTCTTCTTCTTCTTTTCAATTGGTGTATTATGATCATACACAATAGTGGGATTCATTGTTACATATTTGTACATGCACATACATAATTTGGTCAATTTCATCCTGAAGTACCTTCCCTTTCCCTCCCCTTCTTTCTCTCCCAGGTCCCCTTCCTCTACTATACTGGTCTCTCTTTTATTTTCATGAGATGCCCACCCCCTTCTGCCTTTTTTTCTCTCTAGCTTCCATATATAAGAGAAAAACTTATGACCTTTGACTTTCTGAGTCTGGTAAGAGCCACACTATTCATTCATCCCCCCTCACTGACTTTCAAGTTAGAAATCCAAGTTCTTGATAGAGGAGCCCCTGATCGTCACAATCTGGACCTTTCTTTCCTCCTCATCTTCAGATTCTTACCTCTTGCAGTTCATGCTCCAGTTGTACCAATATCCTTCTACTTCCAGAAACAGCTGTGCTGACCCAGGCTTCCAGAAACAGCTGTGCTGACCCGGGTCTTTGCACGGGTCAGTCTTTTTCCTTACAAAGCCCTTCCCCACCTTGTCTCTTGCCTAGTCCTGACATGTTCTTTGAGTCTCAGCTCTCAGAATCTCTCCTCATAGACTCTTCCTTGACAGCGTGTGTGTGTACGTGTGTGTGTGTGTGTGTGTGTGTGTGTGTGTGTGTGTATGTGTGTGTGTTACTGGGGATTGAACCCAGGGATGTCTACTTCTGAGCTACATCCCCAGCCCTATTTTATTATTTTTTTTTTTATTTTGAAACAGGGTCTCACTAAATTGCAAAAGGCCTCACTAAGTTGCTGAGGTTGTCCTAGAACCTGCAGTCCTACTGTCTTAGCCTCCCAAGAACGTACTGGGATTATAAATGTGCGCCACCACGCCCGGCTTCTCTGACATCTTTATTCAGACTTAGGTTCTCTTTCCTTCCCTTATTCTCCTGTAGCATCTTGTGAAATATTCCAATGGCTCTATATCTAATTTTTGGAAGCACCTGTTCTCTAACCTCTCTTCTGCAGGAGCCTGCCTGAATCTCAAGAGAAGGAAATGCATCTTACTTTTCTCTGAAGATGCTACACTTATCAGATATCCTGAGGCGGACAGTGTTCTGGAAACCTTTATGACATTAGCCACAGGACATGTTAGAATTCCTGCCATGGGCTGTGGGGAAGAAGAGATGGAAGCGGTAGGATTGGAGGGACGGAACTCACCAGCCTTTATGAATGGCCCTCGCACGGGACACAGTGTGTCCCAGGATCAGTGCCACACTGAGTAAAGTGAAAATTGGTAAATGCAATCTCGATTCAAGCTGGCAGCACCTCCAAGAAGGACACATGGCTTCGGAGGTAAGGACAGGTCATGATTCTGAGGATAGGGATCTTTTGTCCTTGTAGGAAAAACACAACAGGGCTTTGCAGGATAGCATGGCTCCAATATACAGGACCCGTTAATTCATTTAATTTGATATTATATTAAATATTAGATAGTAATTGAATTTTTTGGGATAATTATACATTCACGTGCAACTATAAGGAATAATACAGAGAGGTCCTTAAAGTAAGTGTCACACAGAGAAAAAAAAGTCCTTGATCTTTGTCTATCCACGAGACAAGGACTATTTGCCTAATCATTTAGTGGACTCACCAAATGGAGCCCAGTGCTAGAGCCTATGCAGAGGGGAGGAGACTGGGGGCTAACTGAACCCCATCTCTCCCCTGAGTCTGGCGGGGAGACCGGCAAGAAGAGTAACAAACACATAAGTGTTATAGCGAAGAGACTGTATGTGTATGTGTGTGTGGGGGGAGAAGAGAGAGAGGTAGGGAGAGAGGGCATCTTTGTGTTGTCATGGTGACAGCTGGGTGAAGTCTTCGGTGTCACAGGATGAGGGGCTGTTCACGTATCAGCACTGAGGCTTGAGGACACGTACTCCCATTGGAGAAGGCGGGCTGTGAACTCTGCTGAAGGGAACAGCATGGGCAGAGACTGAGTCATTCCCCGGCCTGGGAGCGGTGAAGGACAGCTCCTGGAGGCAGGCTAGTTTGTTTGAGGACAGTCCTGATGGCAGCAGAAGGGACTGACCATAAAGACTTTTAAGAAAAGGAGTTTGGCTAGATTTGGATTTTTTTTTCAGTACTGGGGATTGAACCCAGGGGCATTCTACTTCCGAGCTATACCCTATTTTTTTATTCTTTATTTTGAAACCAGGTCTCACTAAGTTGCAGAGGGCCTCACTAAGTAGCTGAGGCTGGCCGCGAACCCGAATCCTCTGGTCTCAGCCTCCCAAGTACTGGGATTACAAGCGTGCGCCACCACACCCAGTTTAGATTTGGATTTTTGAAAGTCAAGTTTGTATCTATCTATCTATCTATCTATCTATCTATCTATCTACCTATCTATCTGTCTGTCTGTCTGTCTATCAATCTATCTATCTATCTATCTATCTATCATCTATCTATCTATCTATCTATCTACCATCTATCATCATCTATCATCTGTTACTGGGGATTGAACTCAGGTGTCCTCTGCCACCGAATTATATTCCAGCCCATTTTATTTTTTATTTTAAGACAGGGTCTTGTCATCGTTGCCCAGGCTGGTCTTGAACTTGCAATCCTCCTGACTCAGCCTCCAGAGTTGCTGTGATTACAGGTGCTTGCCACCATGCTGGGCCTCCGAAGCCCCCTTTGCCATGAGCACATCATGTGTGGGAGTCTACACTCTCCCCTTGGGTGGAGAAGCAGGAGCTGCTCACAGTGTCAGCCCTGCAATGTGCCTAAGCCCCAGTCCCACCTCACACGCTCTGCAGACTAGAATCTGAACTGCCCAAGAAGAGCAGGGGGCTTCACCGAAGCAGGCCCACGGCTCTCAGCATTGAAGTAAGACTCCTGATTGCTTGTCTCCCAGGCAGTGGGGCTGTTGTAGGAGGTGCGTGCGTGTATACCACGCTCTCACGCTGCAATTCCAGGCCTCTTTCTGGAAGCCGTGGGCTCTGCTGCCTGTGTGGTCTCAGACTCATTCTCTCATCTCAGTTTCCCCATCTGGAAAAATGGGAGAACAGGCTGTAACTGCTTGGGGTGCCGCAAGAATTACGAATGCATGTGGAGGATCTGGAGAGGGCAGATGAAAGGCTTTCTCCACGTTCTTCGGTCTGCAAGCAGGACTCCAGCACCATGCACAGATAAGAAGAGCTCTTGAGCAAGGCAGAGCATGCGTCTGTGCTGTCCACAGCCCTCTCCACTTCATTGGGGCCCCAGACTTGCCTGTGTTCCAGCCTGGCAGAAGTCTTTGCTACAAATCATCTCTTCTTTTCCTCTTCTCCTTCTTCTTCTCCTCCTTCTTCTTTCTCCTCCTCCTCCTCCTCCTCCTCCTCCTCCTCCTCCTCTTCTTCTTCTTCTTCCTCTTCCCCTTCCCCCTCCCCTTCCCCTTTCCCTTCCCCTTCCCCTTCTTCTTCCTCTTCTTCTTCCTCCTCCTCCTCCTCCTCCTCCTCCTCCTCTTCTTCTTCTTCTCCTCCTCCTCCTCCTTTTTATCATACTGGGAATTAAACACAGGGGTATTCTCCCACTGAGCTACATTCCCAGTCCTTTTAACTTGTTATTTTGAGAAAGGATCTTGCTAAATTGTGGAGGCAGGCCTTGAACTGGGGATCCTCCTGCCTCAGTCTCCCAAGTCGTTGGGATTCTAGGCATGCACCACTGCACCTGGCTCCAGAAAAGCATCTTCTATTGTGTGGCCGGTAAGTTTTCTCACTGTAAAATGGAAGCCTGTGGTCTCTCTCTCATGGGATGATATGAGAATATTGCTTGGCATATAATAGACACTCAATCGATGTTTGATGCCCGAAAAGAAAAGAGGTCTTAGGCATCTGAGGCCTTTCAGAGGCATAGAGCTCATCGAATTCTCCAGAGGCCTCAAGAAAAGAGCCTCCAACACAGGATTGAGCAGGGCGGGCATAGGTTCAAATCATTTGTCTGCTGTTTACTAATGGTGAGGTTTTAGACACGTTCCTCAAAGAGCCACGATTTTCTTAGATCACTCTTCTACATGTGAAGGTAAAATTAGATCATGTGTACCAAGTGGCCGACACACAGTAGGGGCTTCAGCGCCCAGTACTTGAGAGGTTTCTGGGCTTTGGCTTCGATAGTGTTCACACAGTAACCACCACTCCATGCTGGAGAGGCCTGACCGCCTGGCTGGGCTGGGGGACCCAAGGCTCTCCTCCGTGAGATGCCAAGTACAACATCTCGACTGTGTGCTTTCTCTGGAATGGTCAGGCAGCTGTTTGGAGAGACCAGGTAGGTTCGCAGCGACAGCACAGGGCCATAGACAGGTGGCAGTAACGGCAGTACGGTGGGGGGCAGCCGCCTTTGGGAAGCAGGAAGTCATGTTTGGGGGACCTTGTTCTAATGTGACTTTTAATAAGCTGCCCAGTTTGCTCCCTAACCACAAGGAAACCAGATACATGGTCTCAAATGCACTCTTTTTGGAGCCCCTCCCTTTTATAGATCCTTTTTCATGGACACAAATAATGGGAATTCACTCTCTGCACCCAGAAATGATGAACATTTCTAGGTGCAGCTAAGACCCTAGAAAAGCCAGGCCGTGCATGCTGGCTAGAGGAGCAATCAGAGTCCTTTTGGTGCTGAAAATTAGGCTGAATTTAGAGAGAAGCCAGGTAGGAAACCATTCACTCACTCATACATTCATTTAAGTAACAGTCACAGGGTATTGGCTATGTGTTGGGCTTCATGTTGCTTCTGGGAGCATAAACCCCAGGGCACAGAGCTCCTGTCTGGGGAGATTATGTAGTAGGACCCATACTAAAAGGGATGATGATGGAGGAGTATGAAAATTAACCAAGCATTAACCAAGGCCTCGGGCCTGGCAGGTCCTGGAGGATGATTCTAGTAACTCTGCTAAGGACCATCATTGAAGGCTTGGAGGAGACAGAGAATTTGGAAGGAGCAGTCAGGGCTCATCAGGAAGTCTGATGATCCCCATAGGGAGGATGGCAGGTTTTGGGACTTGCTGGGGTGCATGTCTTCTGGGCTGCATTGGAAAGCTGTGGGCAAAGGAGTCCTATGACCAGGTTAGAGAGGGCAGCCGGTGTGCAGCCCAGAGGAAGCCATTGGAAGACGAGAAAACCGAAGGCAGGGAGTTTGGCTACATGAGGTCAGGAAATCAGAAGATAAGCCCACATCCAGGGCCCTCGACAGTGTGTAATAATTATAACAGTTTATGTTTAACTTGCTCTGTGCTGCCAAGAGCTTAATTTAGATCAATCGATTGAATCGTCACAACAACCCTATAAAGCCAGGGACTACCTGGTCAAGGTCACCCAGCTAGCAGTGGAATCGTCACAGCAACCCTATAAAGCCAGAGACTACCTGGTCAAGGTCACCCAGCTAGCAGTGGAATCGTCACAGCAACCCTATAAAGCCAGGGACTACCTGGTCAAGGTCACCCAGCTAGCAGTGGAATCGTCACAGCAACCCTATAAAGCCAGGGACTACCTGGTCAAGGTCACCCAGCTAGCAGTGGAATCGTCACAGCAACCCTATAAAGCCAGGGACTACCTGGTCAAGGTCACACAGCTAGCAGTGGAAGACCTGAGTCTCAAATACATGTGAACTTGATGTGTGGAACCCTGCTCTAAATCTAAACCACAGAGCAGGTGTAAGGGCAGGCAGAGAGGGTTAGCCTTGTCTCCTGAAGTCTGGGTTTCTCCACCTATAGCACAGGCTATCTCTACTCGGGGTCCTTGTGAGAATTAAATGAGGTTGTAGGGGGTTTGACTTTTAATGTAGTAACAGCTTTCACTAATTGGACACCAGGCCTTATCTTAGCACTATAGGGACATCAATGCCCTGTAATATCTTTTGCTGCCTGTGGGCCTCGCTGCATTGGGGCCTCGGTGCTCAGCGGTTCCTCGGCATCCTGTGAGGGCCAGCCCTGTTGTCACGTTAGAGGGTGACAGCCCATCTATGCTTTTCTCACTCCGTTGATGTCGGGGGAGGAGGGATGGGCTTTGAGAGATTTGAGAGGCCCAGAGACACATTTTTGTGCCCCTAGCTTAATCCAAGTTGATGCTCCTAAGTCCAAATGATTTAAAATATTCGTTTGCTTTTATCTCCCCGGATTTCCCTCCTTTCCTTTCTCTTTCGCTTTTCCCATTCAACGAGCAGGTCTGTGCTTCCTCACCTCAGAGCTTGATGCAGGAGGCTTGTGACTGGAGGTTTGCGGCTTAGCCTAAGTGTTGAGAAACTAAACTCCTGCAGAGCTGGGGCAGGTAAAGCACTAGCAGAACACACAGAAGGGAACTGGGTATCCACAGAGTAAGTGGCAGTGGAGAAGCGGGGCAGACTGAAGCGTGCATGCTCCATCTAAAGGGAACAGCCAACTACCAGCACTGAACCCAGCCATGCCACAACTTCGCACTTTTCTAAGGAAGAGAAAATGCTGGATCTTGGTGGGAAATCTGGTTTAAAATTTTGGCAATGAATTCAATTTATTTTCTTTTATATTATTTTTGGTAGTACTGGTGTTGAACCCAGAATCTTTCTACCTCTGAGCTATTCCACCAGCCCTTTAAAAAATTATTTTGAGATAGGATCTTGCTAAGTTGCTCAGGCTGGCCTTCAGCCTGCAATCCTCCTGCCTTAGCCTCCCGAGTAGCTGGGATTACAGATGTGAACCACCATGTCCAACTAATCAATTTATTTTTTAAAGCCAGAAGCAGCCAGCACTGCTGGAGAAAACCACCTTGACGGTTGTAAGGAGACCTCGCATGCAGCCAGGATTTTGAGCCAAGAATTCCTGCAAATGAAAGAGAAGTTCACAGAGGTTATGGGTTGAGAGGGGTGCCTCTGTACATCTTTTGAGCAGAGGATGCAGCACCTGATCCCCAAAGTACCCCAAGTTTATGGCAAGGTCCCACATAGAGTAGCTACTTGCTCCACATGGGAGGCTAGCAATATCTATGGACACACGGCAAGACGTTAGTCCCAACGGGTCTCCATGTGGACAGGACAATGGCAGGAATGGAAGGGACAACCTCATGAAACAATAGCAATGGGTGTCCAATTAGTTTAGGATTGAATTCCAAGTGCTTTTCAGATGCAAGAGCTGCATCTCCACTGCAGAGTCGGGGGAGGTTCATATCAAGCTGGTATTTATTATGCGCCTTTAAGGTGCCGGGCTCTGTACAAGGTGTTTCGTGTCATTTACTTTGCGTGATTGGTACTAGAACTCTTTAGAGCAAACTTGTGCTAGTCCCATTTAATAGATGTAGGTAAACATAGGGGTGCAGTGGGAGTACACCATGGCCCAAGGTCCACCGGCTTGCACGTAGGAGGGCAGGGAGCTTTCCAACCTCAAATCCAGTGTTCTTCCTACCAAGGGCTATTGTTTTTTGTTTCTTTAAGGTACTGGATTCATCGGTAAATTTCTTCTTAAGAAAGCAGAATGCTTTTGTCCACACATCCTAATCGATATTCACTGCCTGCTGGGTCTGATATTGATCCCTAAAAAACCTGCGGTTTTGTCTTACATCTTTGAGGAATGATGTTGCTCTAGCCCTGGTACTGATGAGCTGCTGGTCATTCGTTCAGGAATGGGAAAAAGCACCCCGGTTGCACAAGGTGCTAAAGATGGGGACCATGGGAAATGTCATTCCCATACTTAAAAATATTATTAATAAAAGAACTTAGAGTTGGGAATTCGGTCTTTCCTCACTAAAGTATGGCTTTTCCCAAGTCAGGGATCTACTGGGAGAAAAAAGCCCTTTTTAAAAAAAAATTTTTATTTATTTTATTTTATTTTATTTTATTTTATTTTATTTTTTTTTTTGGTGCTACCGGGGATTGAACCCAGAGGCATTCTACCTCCGGGCTATACCCCCAGCCCTATTTTTTATTCTTTATTTTGAAACAGGGTCTCACAAAGTTGCGGAGGGCCTCACTAAGTAGCTGAGGCTGGCCGCGAACCCGGATCCTCGGGTCTCAGCCTCCCAAGTACTGGGATTACAAACGTGCGCCACCACGCCCAGCTAAAAATTTTTATTTAATTATTTATTCATTTTTATTTATTTTTTGGTACTGGGGACTGAACCCAGGGGGATTCTAACTCCTAGCTATATCCCCAGCCCTATTTTATTTTGAAACAGGGTCTTGCAAAGTTGTGATCCTCCTGTCTCGACCTCCCAAGTCCTGGGATCACAGGCATGCACTACCACAGCTGGCTGGAAAAGGGCCTTTTAAAACATTTACATGAAAGCACCATGTGAGGAGGAGCTGGGGTGAGTCTCGGGGTAGAAGGTACCACTAGAGCTGCTGATTGGGAACACAGAGCACGGGTGGGCAGGCCCCTCTTGGCACCTGTTTGGCACTGAGTACTGAGGAGCCGAGAGGGACTCCAGTGGAACTCAGGGTGACGTCACCCGTCCTAGGTCATCTCTTCTGCCGACCGGGGTCATGATCTAAGCAAAGGTAGAACACTTGGAAATGAGACACTGAAAAAGAAATTTATAGAATATCATGACTTCCTAAATGCTCGCTCAGACATTCTTTTGTTATTTCTTTTGCTCTTTATACCAGCTCCGCATAGATGTAATTGTTTTGACCTCTTTACAAGACAGGAAAACTGGACCAGGGAGATTACGCTTGGGAAGAAGGCAATAAAGAATGATGGAAGAATCCAGACTTTGGGGATCAGACAGACCTCGTTTCCAGTTTCACTGTCCACCATTCATTCATTCATTCATTCATTCATTTCATAGGCTTTTTCTTGGTTAGCTATTACATGCTAAAATGGTGCTGGGCAGGGTTGATGGCATGGCGTGTGACTTATGTAGTCACTCAAGACTCCATGCTTAGAAGGTCCCTGTACTTGATTTAATGATCTACCATCACCATCTTGACATTCTTACTAACTGTTGAACAAGGAGCCCTGCATTTTCATTTTGCACGGAGTCCTGTAATGATGTAGTTGTTCCTGACACTAGATGCAGAATCCAGAGGTGAGCACAAAACAGCCATGGTCCCGTCTTAGTGGAGAGTATAGTGTGGGGTTTAACAGCTTTGGGCAACTCACTTAACCTTTCTGATTCTCAGTTTTCTGCAAAATGGAGATAGTTGTTCTGATTTCAGTGAGCTACTGTGAGCACTAGAGATGACACTTGTAAAGTGCCCCCATGGTGACTGTCACAGTGCTCATCCTGCTCAGGAGGCAGAGTCCCCAGTTCCCTAGTCTGTCACGTGTCGTCAAGCTGGTGGTTTTCCTGTTACCTCCTTCCCACTGGCCCGCCTGGACATTGTCCCTTCTCCTGTGCTTTTGGCGTTCTTGGAGAATAGACCTCTTCCTTAGGAGCCTTGGCCACGCCTTTGTCTTTCACTCTGCAGTCAAGTACACCCAGGACCCCAAGGCCTGCCGAGCCTTTCCCACTGGGGAGCCAGCATCCTGCAGGGCCTTGGATTTGCCATGGCAGTGCCCTATGGATCCGGGGATGATTCTGCAGGCTGGCACAGTCCTGGGGGCCCCCAGAAGGCTGAGTGTTGTGGACAGATGGCAACTTCTGATTTGTAGCATCTGTCTGTGTCAGCCATGAGAGACCACAGCCAATCGATTCTCAGAGCTTCCTGGTTGAACAAGGCTCTGGCCACTGCTGGAAACCAGAACAGAGTTGTTGGCAGCACCGGGCATTTTTCAAGGAAACACAAGCAATTCAAGATAACCTTGGTTGAGCTTTCCATCCCGGGCTCCCCAGGTTCCCTGAAGAGTTGTGTGCAGTTGCCAAATGATAGTGAAAGAAATGGTTTATGATTTCCTTTGAGGAATAGATGTCAAGTGAGGAAATTAGAGTGATCAGGTCATAGCATGCAAGTGAAGAGGGACAGCATGATTCAAAAGCAAGAGCACAGGTTTTGGAGTCAGCAAACTTGGGTCCAATTCCCATGCTTGACTCTTAATAGCCATGTCCTCGGGCAACTTGCTGGCCTTCTCTGAGTCTCAGGATCCCTGGCTGTGAAATGGAGATAATATGACCTACCTTTCAAGACTGTATACAATACTTAGCACAGTACCTGGATTCTGGGATCCCGATCAGCACTCCTTTCCCTCCCTGTTCTCCTTTGCTGAAAGGCTGGGAGGTAGATTCCAAAACCAGGGTAAGAGGCTGCTCTCTGTGGGTCATGCATATGCAAGTCTCCTGGCCCATTTCCATGGGTAATTGACACCGCCTTATCACACCAAGACTTGTCAATGTGACATGTTACAAGTTGACCTCTAGTTCAATGGCTCTGGCAAAAAGAGTGCTAGCTCACCCAGGGACTCCCAGATCGCCACACTTATACATGTCTTCATGATGAGGAGAGACGGGTCATGTGCTTCAAGTGAGACTGTTTCTCTGCTTGGGTCTCTCTGCTCTGTGCAGAGTGTTGTCCAAGGAGATTACCGTGGGACGTTGTCACTGCCTTCTGACACGGCTCTTCCTGATGCTCCGGAGTTATCGTCTTCAATCTCTTTCCTTCCTTCCTTCCTTCCTTCCTTCCTTCCTTCCTTCCTTCCTTCCCTCTTTTATCTATTCATGTATTCATTCTCTGAGCAATGACCTTACTCTAGCACAGAGAATACAACGGAGTACAAGACAAGTGTTGACCCTGCTTCCAAGGAAGATCCGATCTAGAGGAGACAGTGACTGGGGAGCCCAGCTGTGTGCTGAGATGCTAAAGGAAAGAGGGCATAGACCAGGCCGATAGCAGGGGGAGAGCCAGGGAAAGTGCCTTGCAAGATGTAGATTTGAGCAGAGCTCAAACCGATGAGTAGCAACCAAATGGACTGGTGCTTCCTCCCTTTTGCCCTCTGCAGAGACAGTCACCCCCTAAGCAGAACACTTAGCTCTTCCATGATCTGACCCCTACACCCATCTCTGATCTCATTTCTCCTACAGCCCCACAGCAATAAGCAGCTTGACTGCCTACTCCCTGCTGAGCGTGAGGCTCTTCTTGCCTCTGACCTTATTTCTGAGGTGCCTCCCTCTCTAATGGTTGACATCCTGTTCACCTTCAAACCTGAATCCCTGCTGACCCACCAGGAGGCCTTCCAGGTTCCTCAAGTCATTTCATTGCTCCTCCTTTTTCCTTATGACGATCCCTCCTACTGAGAATGTGGGTGACCGAGCCTTGTGCCATTGTTCTGTCCACGGTGACCTCCTCAACTAGATGATGAGTCCCACTGGAGTAGGAACCGCATCTTACTCAAATGACAATCTCTCAATGCTAATGCCAAATGGGTGTAGGATTTAGAAAGTAGATGAAATAAGTACAGTGTGATTTGGGGTGGAGGCTCCACAATGAATAAATATTCTTATGGTGATTAAAAGAAGGGATTTAGCCAGGCATGGTGGCGCACATCTGTAATCCTAGTATGTGGGAGGCTGAGACAGGAAGACTGTAGGTTTGTGGCCAGCCTCAGCAACTTAGTGAGGCCCTTCACAACTTAGTGAGACCTTGTTTCAAAATAAAAAGTAAAATAGGGCTGGGGGTAGAGCTCAGAGGTAGAATGCCCCTGGGTTTGGTGGGTGTGGTGGCACACGCTTGTAATCCCAGTACTTAGGAGGCTGAGACCAGAGGATCTGGGTTCGCTGCCAGCCTCAGCTATTTAGTGAGGCCCTCCGCAACTTAGTGAGACCCTGTTTCAAAATAAAGAATAAAAAATAGGGCTGGGAGTGTAGCCCGGAGATAGAATGCCCCTGGGTTCAATCTCTGGTACTGCCAAAAAAAAAAAAAAAAAAAGAATGCCCCTGGGTTTGATCCCTAGTACCACAAAAATAAAAAACAAAAAAACAAAAACAAACTCTTAGTAAATTATAACTTAGTAAATTTTTGCTGGTTTCCATCTAGGCAAAACAGATTTTTTCCTGCTTTTTTATTTTGATGAGCTGAAGCTCAACAAAAATATGAAATATTTATTGAGAACTCACTTTGTATCAGGCCCTGTGATAAACCTTTGTCATGTTTACAACATCTAATTCTTACACTATCCTTACAATATAGTTACAATTATTATCATGCCCATTTTACAGGTGGGGCAACCAAGGAACAGAGGCCTAGGCACTTGCCCAAGTCCCCTCCCCAGTAGGCTTTAGGGCCGAGGTTTGAACTGAGGCAGTCTGGCTCCTGACTCGGAGCTCTTGACCTTGGCCCTGGATGATCTCCCTTTCTGCAGCCTATCAAGGGTTAACCCTTGCTTCGTGCCAGGAGAGCTGGTGGATTCCTGGCAGAGTGAATGGCCACGCCCTCCCAGTCTTGGCAGTCATTCTCAGTTGCTTTCGCTGGCAGGCCTCTCCTAAAAGAAAGCCATTTTGACAGAGACGTGCGTGGAAATGTCCAGTTTATGTGGGTTTAGTCAAGGAATTTCCAGAGTTATTAACAACTGCATCGCAGCTATCAGGGCCCCGCCTGCGCTCAGGGACAAGGCTGTGACCGAATGATTTTTCTCCTCCGTACCGGCCAGCCTTTGGCAATGCTGGTGGGGCCAGGCCAGTTGTTGTGCGCGTTTCTGCATACACACGATTCTGACATCTGTAACCCTGTAGTCAGCCAAGGTTTGTACCAGTGTGGTAATCCGTCTCAAGACTGCCAAATAGTTCTTTTGAAAACACATTGGCTGCTCACCCATTTTCTGCTGTTGTGTTTTGAACAAGTGTTTCCCAAAACTATTTCCTAACAGCACTGAGGGGTTGGGAGAGGAGTGAAAATAAAACAGAACGGGATTATAGAATTTGCTGGGGAGGAAAACACAAAACCACCACTACCTTCCACCACCACCATTCACCACCACCACCATCGAGCCTGGACGGTGGCCCTGGGCCCTGCAGATCTGAAGCCAGAGCTTCCGAGCTGTGGCTTTTCTCCAGCAAAGGTGCTGGTTGTTTTTGTCTAGGTTGGGGGACTTCTCTTCACCCCTTTGGAAGTTTTCAGCTGGCTCTTGTCACCGCCAGGACAGGAAGCTGTAGGCAGTGGAGGACTTTGAACTATTCAGTTTTGGAAGGTGTTGGATGAGAAGGTGTTGAGGACACTCCTGTGTGTCCAGCTCAGATTTGCTCAGTTCTTACACCTCGAGACGAGCAGACTGGCCCAGAAACCACCAGAAGCACAGGGTGCGCAGACCCCAGTAGCTATCCTGGGCCCCTTCCAAAAACAGGGATTCAGACTGCAGCCAGGTCAGCTTTATTATGTGCCGACTGCTCTCCCTTAAGTTTCTATTTCTTTTGTCTATTGTTTTAGAATACACATGTATCTGTTTATATTGAGTATATTGAAGAATATATGCATATATTTTAAATATCTGTATTTGCTGGGTGTGGTGGCGCACACTTGTAATCCCAGTACTTAGGAGGCTGAGACTGGAGGATCGCAGGTTCGAGGCCAGCCTCAGCTACTTAGTGAGGCCCTCCGCAACTTAGTGAGACCCAGTTTCAAAATAAAGAATAAAAAATAGGGCTGGGGGTATAGTTCAGAAGTAGAATGCCCCTGGGTTCAATGCCTAGTGCCCCCCCAAAAATATATATATATATATATCTGCATTTGCTATATATATGAACAGACATTTTAGAATATATGGAAACCATTCAAGCTTTACATTATTTTTATATAAAGTAAATATAATATATATGTATACATAATTTAAATTATATATATATAATTGTTCTTTCTTTCCTGAGCAATTACTTGGAGATATCTCTATATCTCTATATATCTAAATATATGGACATAGCTATATATCCACACATTTTTATCTCCAAAATATATGATTGTATTTAAATATAATAGTATATATTATATAAATAGAATATTCCCACATATAAATAATATATTATATTACATTATATTATATGCTATTATCAATATATTATATGTGTCCATATGTAATATAGAGATATACCTATACAGGATATAGACATATACAGAGAGAAGATGATTCATATACATACACACACATACATAGATAGAGACTATATACATATCCTGCACCCTTTCGGGTCCCTGTGTGTACACGCACACACCGTCTTGTGTATTTGGCTTTCTCGGTCCTAAGCAGCCACTCCTCAGAGGTCACTGGACGCCCTGACACCAGCGGGGATCAGTTCCAGCAGGGCTGGGCTCCCGGGGAGAGGCAGAAGAAATTCGCAGCCCCTTGTAAAATCTCTCACTTGCCTTGCACCTCAGAGGTGTCGAAAGAATTCTCTCCATACCAGCTCCTGGCTTTTCCTACCCCTTTGACCTCCACATAATTACCACTTTGTTTTTCTCCCTTCTTTTTTTTTTTTTCTCCTTACAATTTTTCAACAGGGCCTTTTAAAAATTGTTTAATCAAATGAAAATTTCAGTGCGTCGTTCAAGGGAAATTCAGTCCGTATGTTTCGGATTCATTTACAGTTAAATCATCAGGAGGAGTTTCGCAATCCCAGCTTGGCAGCCAGGAGACCTTTGACTTGGAGTCAGGATGTGCTGGGCCGTGCGGAGCTGGGCGCTCTGGGCCGCCAGGGAGAGTCTGCGGAGACCCCAGAAACTGCAGGTGGAACGGGGTTCAGGCTGGCGGCCGATGGCTGGTCCACGTGCTCAAGTGCCACTAACCTAGAATGGACTCTGTATTGTCGTCCTGTGCCCGATGTCTCCACCTATCAACGAGGGCACAACCCACACTTCGTAACCTCTTTGTGCTTCGTGCCCTTATCTTGAAATCGGGAGAACAATAAGAGGCTATAAATAGCACATAGGCTATCTAGGGTAAGTGCTTAGCGTTCCTCGGAGTGAGAATCCATAACTCATGACAGCTCCTATTGTCCGCGTTGTTATCAATTGGGTAGAAAGTTGATAATACAGTAGCCCTCCCCGCCCCCACCCTTACCTGCGGTGTTGCCTTCTGCAGTTTCAGTTACCTGTGGTCAATCCTGGTCCGAAAATATTACGTGGAAAATTCCAGAAATAAAAAATTCATAAGTTTTAGCCAGGCGTGGTGGCGCACGCTTGTAATCCCAGTACTTGGGAAGCGGAGACCGGAGGATCTGGGTTCGCGGCCAGCCTCAGCTACTTAGTGAGGCCTCTGCAACTTCGTGAGACCCTGTTTCAAAATAAAGGATAAAAAATAGGGCTGGGGGTGTAGCTCGGAGGTAGAACGCCCCTGGGTTTAATCCCGGGTACTGCAAAAAAAAATTCATAAGTTTTAAATGACTTTTATTGTAGCATTATTGTTATCATCGTTCTATTTTATTATGAGTCATTGTTGTTAATTTCTTATCATGACTAACTAGTAAACTAGACTTTCTCATTGGTACGTACGAATGGGTAAAAATGTGGTACATATGGGTGCTGGGTTGGGACTGGCTGCAGTTTCAGGCATCCACTGGGGGTCTTGGGATGCCACCTCTGCTGAGATGGGACCTACTGCAGTGAGGTGCTAGCTGCATCTGACTTGGTCTGAGGACGAGCCCACTCTCCTTCCCTACCACTGCCTCTTCCCCTGCATGAAACTCTCCTTTCTCAGCTCTGCTGATAGCAAGTCTGCAGGCCTCTGCTCCAGGCCTCCTCTTCCTATCTCCATATATTCTCCCCAGGCAGATGCATTTAATTTTTCTATGGATTTAGCAGCTTTTCTGCTGTATTTCCGGTCTCACTTCTGCCCTGAGGATTAGTTCCCTAGGCATCTCCATCCCCATCCCAGTGCCTGTTGCTCAGGTACCTTCAAATCCACAGCTGCACAGTCAAGTCCAGGCCCCCTGCTGTCCTCCAGGTCTCCTGGTCTTCCTGCTCTGTTCCTTGTTTGGGCTAATGGTATTGCCGTCACCTATTTATCTGAGCTGGGCACTCATCTTGGTGACTCTCTTTAACTACCAATAATGTAGTAGCTTACCAAGTCCTGCTGACTTTATGAATTTTGGACTTCAAAATTGCCCCTTCCCTGCATTTCTGCAGCTCAGTATTCAGGCCTTTGGCAATTTTCCAGCAGCAGCAGCAGCAGCAGCAGCAGCAGCAGCAGCAGCAGCAGCAGCAATAGCAGCAATAGCCCATCTCTTGTCCCTCGGCCCCCAGCAGCAGTGGTGTTTCCTCTGCTTGCAGCTGGGGTGAGCTCCTGAGACCAGTTTGAATCGTGCCACTTGTCTGGCTGCAAACTGTCTAAAGAATCACGACCAAACTCCTGGCTTTGTCATGCAATACCCTGTCTCCTGTCCCTAAGTTACAGGCTCACCCTCATGCTTAGTCTCATAGTTTTCCATCAATCGAAAACTTTTCTATAACAGCCTGCTAACTCCTGAGAGGGGCCTGCAGCCACTTTCTAAGTGGTTGCACTGGGGTGAAATTCCATATATACTTGCTGTTTGATAACCGCAGGGGATGGAGGTGAGGAGTAGGGGTGTCTCTCTCTGCTTCCCCAGCTTGCCAACCACAGCCCTGCCTGCCTCTGAATGCTGAAGACTCATGACTTCTGCAAGGAGCCCCCTGTGCCAGTTCTAACTGGCCCTGCAAGTTCAAGGAGGTGTGGGTCAGGCTCTGGGGGTAGGGTGTAACAGCTCAGGACTTCATTGGAGAAGAGGCAGCCAGCTCTGAGCACAGCGCAAGGCAAGCCTTTCACCTGCTCTTCCCTCCCCCAGCAGGGCCTGAGCCGAAGGAAGTGTCCTAGCCAGGCTTGTGGCTGGTGTCGGAGGAGCCGTGGGTTCTGGTGGGGAGCTGACCTGCAGAGGTGGATACCAGTTCCCTCCTTTTTACAAACAAAGGAAAAGGTCTGCTTATGGCCAAGTGGCTTCCATGCGCCTCCCCCTTGACAAGGGCATTTGACCAACATGGGAACTCTGATTATTCCCATTGGAAGTGATGGCTCACATCACTCACCTCAGAACAATAAGCTGGATGTGGCGGCGCACCCCTGTAATCCCAGTACTTGGGATGATGAGACAGGAGGATCACAGGTTCGCAGCCAGCCTCAGCAACTTAGTGAGGCTCTCGGCCACTTAGCAAGACCCTGTTTCCAGATAAAAAATAAAATAGGGTTGGGGGTGTAGCTTGGAGGTAGAACAACCCTAGGTTCCATTTCCAGTACCACACACCAAAAAAAATTTTTTTTAATAAAGGGCTGGTGGTGTAGCTCAGAGGCAGAACACCCCTGGGTTCAATCCCCAAGTACAAAAAAAAAAAAAAAAAAAAAAAAAAAGAATACTGTTGCCCTGCACAGCTAGTGAGATCCTGCTTCAAAATAAAAAATAAAAATAGAACTGAAGGTGAAGCTCAGAGGTGGAATGGGCCTAGGGATCAATCCCCAGAATCCAGAAGAATATAGGGTGAGGGTCTTTGAGTGCCAGAAAGCTCCCCTGCAAGTTCTTCTAGAAGACACGCCATGCAAGTCACACATTAGTGGATCAGGGAAACTGAGACAAGTGTGAAGGCAAATGACGGGAAAGTCTTTCATGGTTCTGCTGGCGATCTCTGGTTGATCTCAGGTTGCTGATTCAGCTTTTGCCATGGACGCCAGACACCTGTTCAGAAGTACCTCCACTTTAGCCGGGTGTCTGTACAAGCTGCGGAGTGATCCCAGAGCGGGAGAGATAAACTAGGCCTGGGTTGGGGCAGGAGTTGGAGAAGATCAGGACATTTGCATTGGGTTTCAGAGTATGAATAGGAGTTTTCTGGGCAGGGAGGAAAGAAAAGCATTCACTGCAAAGGCAATAACATGGTGAAATCATGTTTTTTTAGATTTTTTTTTTTGCAGTACCGGGGATTGACCCCAGGGGTGTTCTACCTCCACGCTACACCCCCGGCCCTATTTTTTATACTTTATTTTAAAACCAGGTCTTACGAAGTTGGGGAGGGCCTCACTAGGTAGAGAGAGAGAGAGAGAGAGAGAGAGAGAGAGAGAGACAGGGAGAGAGAGAGAGAGAGACAGAGAGAAAGAGAGAGAGCTGAGGCTGGCCGCGAACCCAGATCCTCTGGTCTCCGCCTCCCAAAGTACTGGGATTACAAGCGTGCGCCGCCACCCCACCCGGCTAAATATATTTTTATTGGTGCATTATAGTTTCACATCATAATGTAGTTCATAGTGATAGTGAGGGTGAGCGGCTGGAAGGCGTGGGGGCTGAGAAGCTGGGTACTGTCCTTGTACTGAGGAACAACCTGAGTGGGTGGGATAACTCTTCCTGGAGCAGGTTCAAGTTGACGTGAACTCTGACCCCTACACCCTTTCATTTTCTGTCTTCCTCCCTCAGTGATTTCAAACAGGACTTCTCTAAGCGAGAGAACATGTCCAATTCAAGAACCCATCCGAGAAAACAGAAAAACAAAAATACAAAAACAAAACAGAAACCTGGGGATTTCATGAAGAGGCATGCCCAGGCAGGAGCCAGCTCCCGCGGCCGGCCGGCTCAGAGGCAGAGCTGACCGGGGCAGCATGGACTCAGCTCCGATTCTCCTCTCTCTGCTTCTCCTTTCGGGGGGGGGGAGAATCTCAGAGCAAATATTTGTCACGAAAGGGAAATCTTGGCTGGCCTCAGACTCACAGATAATTAAGAGATATGATTTATCATTGATGATGGTTCCCAGGCACGGCCAGTGTGTGAGTAAGTGTTTTGCAAGCAGCTTGGCTGTACGCAGCAGCGCTGCTGGGGGAGGCTCTGTTCGCACGCCAGGGGCCTCGCGGTGCACGCTCCATGCCTGAGGGGCTGGTGAGCTCCTGGGTCTTCCCTAGGCCAGGAGCCCTGCCCTGGTAGGGGGCAGGTGGCCTGGTAGCATGGAGAGAATGAGGCAGGCTTGCAGTGAATTTCTGGTCTGTTACAGTGCCAGGGCAGGGGGACCTTCCCCAGCTTCACTGAGCTGCCTCAGTTTCCTCATTTGCAGAGATAACCCAGAGGTTTGCAAGTGGAGTGATTTTGCCCCCAGGGGACACTTAACAATGTCTGAAGGCATGTGGGGTGGTCACAACTGGGAGGAAGGGCCCCTGGTTGCTAGCAGCCAGTGATGCTGCTATAGACCCCATCATGTCCAGGACAGGTCCTCTAGGACACATTCCTCTGGCACCAAATGTTCATGGGGCGGAGGCTGGGAAAGCCTGAGTCAAAGCCATGGCGTAGACCTTGGAGTTCTTAAGAAATTCAGTGAGAGGCTGAGTGTGGTGGCGCACGCCTGTAATCCCAGTACTTGGGAGGCTGAGACAGGAGGATACGCAGGTTCAAGCCCAACTTTAGCAACTTAGCCAGACTCTGTTTCAAAATAAAAAGGGTAAAGCCAGGCGTGGTGGTGCACGCTTGTGATCCCAGTACTTGGGAGTCTGAGACAGGAAGATTGCGGGTTCACAGCCAGCCTCAGCTATTTAGTGAGGCCCTCCACAACTTAGCGAGACCCTGTTTCAAAATAAAGAATAAAAATTAGGGCTGGGGATGTATCTCAGAGGTAGAATGCCCCTGTGTTCAATCAATCCCCAGTACTGCAAAAAAAAAAATAAAAACAATAAAAAGGAAAGAGGTGGGGGTGTAGTTCAGAGATAGAATGCCCCTGGGTTCAATCCCCAGTATAAAAAGTAAAGAAAAAGAAATTCAGTGAGCTCACACTTGTCCTTCCTGACACATAACAAGGCCTGGGTAAATAAACTGTTATTTTGAAAGTGCTAAAGTCAGCCGGGCGTGGTGGCGCACGCTTGTAATCCCTGTACTTGGGAGGCTGAGACAGGAGGATCCAGGTTCACGGCCAGCCTCAACTACTTAGTGAGGTCCTTTGCAACTTAGCAAGAACCTGTTTCAAAATAAAGACTAAAAAACAGGGCTGAGGTAGAATGCCCCTGGGTTCAATCCCAGTACCGCAAAAAAAAAAAAGAGGCCCTAAATTCACCAATCTGGAGTAGGTCTGAGAGAGAGATGCTACCTGGGCAGAGAGGGGGTGAAAGAGGCCGACCTTCTCTGAAAACCCCTCCCCCTTCCTCCTTCGTCAGGTATTTACTGAGCACATACTAGGAAGTAGGAATTTGGGTTGCAGTAGTGCACAGAACAGTAAGGTTGCTGTCCTCATAGGACTTTCATTCTAGTGAATTTCCCACAAATACATCATGATATACTAAGTGGTAAAAAAAGAAAAAAATCATAAAGAAAAATAAAGCCCAGTAAGGGCCATAGAGGAGGGTAGTGGGTCGCTGTGTGATTGTGGGGAGAGACAGCAGGCCTCCCCGAGAAATGGCATTTGAGCAGAGGCTAGGAGGCTGCGAGGGCAGGAGTCCACCATGCCAGCACCCTACTTGGGTCCCGGAGTCCCCGTCCTTTGCAGAGCCCAGTGAACAGTCCTTCCCAGATGACCGGCTGCTGCTGGCTGGAGGGCGGTGGTCCCGGGCCAGCTCCCTAGGTGTGGAGGCGGTCAGGGAGCTCGGGCCCACCTCTTCCTGTTGGCCTGTCCTGCATCTGGCCACCAGGGGCTTTGCAGAAGGCAGGGTAGGGGTCCATGTGCTGAGGTCCTGGCTGGAAGCGAACCTGGCTGGGTGCCTGGGGGTGAGCTCTTGGTGCTGCTGTATCTTTCTGGAGGGGGTGGGGCTGTTTGTACTCCACCTGAGGCCCTGGCAGCTGGCTCAGGGCTGCCTGCCACAGCAGAGGCAAGGCCAGCTTCCAAGTTCAGGAGGCGTGTCTACACATGGGGCCTTTGCCATGGTTGGTGGGGGATTGAGAACACCCTCACACACACACACATATATACACACGCGAGGGAGACACAGAGAGGAGATAATACCTGCAAGTCCTTTCCTCACCAGCTGCCAGGGTGCTTCCCACCATGCCTCTTCTGATGCTGGGAGGGGGATATTAAGGACGTGGAGTCAATAGGACCAGGGGCTCACAGGGTAAAGGAGATTCGGGGGCTGGGAGGACAGAGAGGGGCATCAGAGCTCGTTGTATTTCACTGTCATATGTTTTCATATAGCAGGTCTTTGCTGAGGGCCCCTGCACAGCCAGGGCTGGACGAGGAGATGGGGTGGCCTCAGCAGAGCGGTGAGTGCAAAGGGACCCTGTCTGTCTTGTTCACGGTGCTGCCCCGAATGGCTCGCATAGAACTCTGCAGACAACTGGTGTCCCGGTCAACATTCCCACTGCTATACTCCAAACCGACTGACCACATAGTGTAGAGGACGGAAGGTTTATTTGCTCACAGTTTTCTGGAGATTCTGGGACCAGTCCAGGTGAAGCCAGGGTCTGAAGCTCAGGGCATGGCGGCGGGAAGCGGAGAGTGAGAGCGTGTGCAAAGCTCTGCTCTCACACCATGGAGGCGGGAAGCAGAGAGCCGCAGGGGGAGGAAGGATACGTAATCCCCAAGGCCAAACCCCCAGGGACCCTTCCTTCACACCCAAACCCTGCTTCCAACACCACTACCTTGTTTCCGTGAGGGCTAGGGGGACATTCACAGTAGGGGTGTGCTATGGTGTGTGTCCCCTAAAAGCTCAACTCCTCAATGAGGCAGTGCTGGGAGGTGGGGCCTGGTGGAAGGTTCTGGGTCATTCATTCATTCATCATGAATAGAGCTGTGTCATTTTCGGGGTAATGGGTTCCCTATCTTGGGAGTTCAGTGCATTTCTCTCTCTCTCTTCCCTTCTTACTTCCACTGTTGGGCAGCAGGGCAAGGTCCTCACCAAATGTAGTCGTCTGACCTTGGGCTCCCAGCCTCCAGGGCCCTGAGCCTAAATAGACTTCTTTCTTTATAAATTGCAGAGTCTCAGGCATCCAGTCATCGCAACAGAAAATGGGTTCAGATGGTGTGCAATGAGCACTTGGGGAATAAATATTCGGGGATCTGTGGGCTAGTTGGGGAAGAAAAGATAAATGGCTGGTGACCAACCTCTGTGGTCAGGATTGGGCAGCTGGGATTATGGGCGAAATGGGAGTGGGGGAGGGGCCAGAGAGGAGGAGATGGGAGGCCTGGGCAGGGGGAGAGGGGTCTGGAGTCAGGTCCAGGACATGCTGAGGATGCCTTTCCCAGAGCCCTGGCGATGGACAGTCAGGTCTGAGATTTAGGGCAGAGCCACCCCTGAGTGCCAAGACGAGGTTCAGTGGGAGACGCGGAAGGTTTCATTCAGAGCAGCAAGTAAATGGAGAAGAGACGGCCATTCTTGGCTTCTGTCACTCATGATGTTCCTCTTGCGAAAGGCACCACCCATCTCTACTCTGCCAATTTATGAATTAACACAGTCCCAGACTCGGGAGGAATCTTAAAGGTCACCAGGCCCAACCTCAGCAGCCTTCCTCAAGCGGCTTCCATCATCCCCTCAGCTCTGTTGTCCAGAAAATGCTTGGTACCTCCCGCGACGGGTGTCCTCACCCCCATGCCCAGCACAACATGCCAGCCTGGGGCTCACACTGTCCTTTGGCCAGTCTTGGTTTAGCCCGCTGAGTGTTAAAACATTTTTAAAATTAATCTCCAACATTTATAAGTCAGATTTTATATCCAAAAAAGAAAGAGAAGTGGGTTCTGGCTGATGAGGACAAGGTCAGATCTGTCCACACGGGACCCGTGGTCCTTTGCTGTCCCTGCCCACTCTGCTTTCCTCATCTGTGTAACCGGCCTGGCATCTGTAGTCTTTGGGGCTTGTGAACCAGCTCGTTGGAAGCAGCTGGATGCGAACGCAAATTCTAACGCTGCCACTGGCCAGCCCCGTGGACAGTTCCCTGATCTGAGCCTCAGTTTTCTCACCTGTGACACAGGAACCATAACTCTCACTCTTGGACTTGTCGTGAGGAACAAATGCAATTATGGACGTGTGCAAAGCACGATATATGCCAGTATGGAATTGTCAACGTGAAAGCCATTCATTTGTACAATTAGTATGTCTTAATAATTATAATAAAAGTACAATTATGTATCTACAGTGCCTAACAGAGTATCTTAACAGTGTAGGCCACTTAAAAGTGGCAGATATAACTTTTGCTCTTCTTCTTCTTCTTCTTCTTCTCCTCCTCCTCCTCCTCCTCCTCCTCCTCCTCTTCTTCTTCTTCTTCTTCTTCTTCTTCTTCTTCTTCTTTGTGTGGTACTGTAGGTGGAACCCAGGGGCTTTCTACCTCTGGGATATACTCCCAGCCCTATTTTATTTGGAAATAGGGTCTCGCTAGGTTGCTAAGAGCCTCACTAAGTTGCTGAGGCTGACTTTGAACTTTCGATCCTTCTGTCTCAGCCTCCCAAGTATTGGGATTACACACCCAGCTGTTACTCTTCTTTTACTCTCTTGACTGATCTGGAGGTGGTGTCCTCCTGACCTTGAAGGAGAGGAGGAGACAGGTGTGACTCTAGATTCGTGGCCCTGGATGTCCAAAACTCTGGTGCTGACCCACTAATCACATTCCGGCCACACCCTCTGCCCCTCCTCACTCCCTGCTCATCGGTGCCACTTCCTATGAGTCAGTTGTCCTCCTGGTCAGAATGCAGGACCCTGGAGTCCCATCTTCCAGCCTCCATCTCTCGCCCTGTGTGTGGTGCAGCGCTGGGCTGCACCCGTGGGCAAGGTCTGGGGCAGAAGACTCGTCAGCTTGAGTCCCACATCCCTCCTTCCTGAGAGGCAGAGGATGCCATGGGAAAGAGCCTTGGAGCTGACAAACTCAGTTCTGGTCTCAGCTCTGTCACTTCCTACCCCTGAGACTTTGGTCAAGTTATTTCTGAGCCTCAGTTTACCTACAGAGTGAAGCTAAGGAGACCTATTTTTCAGGCTTAGCATAAGAATTAAATGGTGGGGCTAGTATGTAGTGAGGGCTGATCTCTAAGGCCCAGCTCCATCTAAGTGTCCAGGAACCTGATATGCTGCCTAATTAACTCTCTGTCATTTTCAGAGCACCTACTGTGTGCTAGGGGGAGTGTCATCAGGACCCATCAGACAGTGATGAGGCCACTCCTGCCCACAGGGAGCTCCGTGTGGGTCCAGTATCTCTTTCTTCTGCACTGTAGAGTCAGGTGCCCTTCCCAGGGCACAAGGAGGGCTCTGCGCAGGTGGGCATGCAGAATCGGCCAAGACTCTGGAAGGGATAGGTGCTCAGTTTACCAGAAGCTTCTCTCTGCAGGAGCAGGGTACCAGGAGGCCAGGGGTGGTGGGGGAGCCTGGCGTCTCCTGTCCTGGAGACAAACAGGGCTTCTTCCTTAGAACCCTGGACGCAGCCCAAAGCCGGCTCCACCTTCCCTGCAGGCTGCGGGGTGGGGAAGATGAGCAGAGCTTGGCCCTGGGCACGTCTGTACCTGGTTGTGCCTTCCCTGCCCTCTCTTTAGAGCCTGGCTGGGGGCACCTGGGAGTCTGCCGGGAAATATCCTGGTGACAGGCACGGGCCAGAAGTACTGTGGAAAGGCCCGCAGACTTTTAGGAAGTCCCTGGACAAAAACTGGTGTGTTCCGGCAAGCATTTTGCATTTGTTGTTTTTCTCTCTGATAGGAAAACCATGCAGTTGGGTTTTCTTTGGCAGTTCTTTCCTTCTCAAAATGTGGAACTGTGGGAGTGGACACTGCATGAGCCTGGAGTCTGGGTCGGGCCTGAAGACTTTGGGAGCAGTAAGGTGAGAATGTGGAATGTGCTCGTAGTACCGATAAAGTCCTGAGCATCAGGCAGCTATCCTATCAATATTAATAGGGATGATAATAATAATTCTAATATCAAGTATTGTATACCTACTATGTGCTGGCACCCGGCAAATCTGTTACATGCATGATCACTTTTCATTCGCACGATCACAAGTAAAAGGTGATCGTGCCCATTTTATAGGTGGGAAAACAACTGAGGATCTGGCAGTTCAGTGGTCCCAAAATAACAGTTTAGCAAGCATCTTTTTTTATGCTTGGGAAAAACAAACAAACAAACAAAAACAACAGAATTTGAACTTTGAGTCTCTGCATGCTGAAGCACTGGACGATAGCTCCTTTAAAGTAAGGCTCCCCCAT
Source organism: Glis glis (assembly GCA_004027185.1). Taxonomy (NCBI): domain Eukaryota; kingdom Metazoa; phylum Chordata; class Mammalia; order Rodentia; family Gliridae; genus Glis; species Glis glis. The sequence goes on along the minus strand of PVJS01000464.1, from coordinate 36,579 downwards.
TCAGCGAAGAGGGACAGTGATATTGTTATTTCCTATTTTGAGGTTCAAAGAAATATAGAATAGTCATGAACCACATAATGATGTTTTGGTTGATGACAGGCTGAATATATGACGATTGTCCTATCAGATTATATCTCCTAGTGATGTCGTAGCCATCTTAGTTTGTGTAAGTACATTCTATGTTTGCATAGTGAGAAGATAGCTTAACAACACATTTTTTAGAACACATCCCTGTCGCTAAGTGATGCATGACTGCGGAGTGAGTTGCCCAGGTCTTACAGGGGATGCTCGGTGGCATGGGGTACTACTTACTGTACTTCCTGCTTACCAGGGGGACCGCATGGGGAAGGCAGATCAAGCTGCGCTTGAATTGAAGAAGGAACCAGATGATCACTAGGGTTGCTTTCTCGTTTTAAGGCTATCATTGGCTCCCATTTGCCTGGGGAAAAAAAGCAAAGGTCTTGGGGGTAGCCTTCAGGACCTCCACAATCCACTGTCCTCTGTGTCCTTGTCCCTGTCATTGTCTGCCTTTCCTACCCATACAAAAGAGGCTCCATCTTTGGAGTCCTCCAGGCAGGCCTCTAAGGCACTCTGCATGTCAGGGTGGCCTGCTTTCAAGTTTGCCCCATAAACACACACACACACACACACACACAGCAGAAGGGTCAACAGAGAACATAGCCCCTGCAGGGCAGAGACCAAATGAGCCATATACACATCTTCATGAGATGTGTATATGGCACAGAAAACACACTCGAAATGAATGAAGGAACGGATGGATCAGTGCCTGAAGGAATGAATGCGTGAAGGAATTAATGCATGGGTATGAATCAGCACTCCCCTTCCAACATCGTTTCTAATACCAAACCTGACCAGGGCCTTTTACCATCTGTCATTTTTCTGGGTGGGTGGGGTGAGGAGGAGAGAGGTGATAGCTGAATTCTTTACCCAAAGCAAATGGTAATAATGAAAATTTGCATCTTGATTTACAGTTCACAAACCACACCAGCAGGCAGCATCTCATTTCCTTGTGTAATAAAGGGGAGATAAACTATGTGAGTGCCAGTGGCTGCAGGACAAATGTGAGGCTCAGGATACCAGGTGGTGTGGGAAGGACAGTTCTGCACCCAAGAAAGGGCTTGGGTGCACTCAGTGGTTGGAGGCCCTGTCCCACCTGGCCTCCCCAAGTGGGAGAGTCAGGAAAACCTGTGGGTATCTGGAGAGAAAGCAGATGACGGTGGCCAGAACGTGGCTTGAGGGCCCACTAAGCGCCAGCCTTTGGGCATCATAGGTTTTTTACCTATGGTACCTCATGGGTCCTCAAAACCATTGGTGGGGAAGGGCTTGGGATCACCTTAGATAGGGCTCACATGGTCACTGCTGCACAGTCACTAGGTGATTAGAGATTAGAAGGCTTAAGTGACTTGCTGTGTTAGCTTTCACTTGTTACCTGAGATAAACAATTTCTAAGGAGGACAGATTTATCTTAGTCCCAGTTTCAGGTTGCTTGACCATGTTGCTCTGGGCCTGTAGCAGCACAGGACATCGTGGTGGAAACACATGGTAGAAGAGGCTGCTCATCTCATGGCAGTCAGGAAGCAAAGAGAGGAGGCCGGGAGGGGAGGGGTCCCAATATCCCCTTAGAGGGCATACCCCCAATCACCTAACTTTCTCCCACTAGGTCCCACCTCTTTTTTTGTGTGTGTGGTACTAGGGATTGAACCTAGGGTTATAATACTAGGATATTACACCCCTAGTCCTATTTTTAGTCTTTATTTTGAAACAGGGTCTTACTAAGTTGTGGAGGGCCTCACTAAGTATCTGAGGCTGGCCGTGAACTTGGCAATCCTCCTGTCTCAGCCTCCCAAGTGCTGGGATTACAAGCATGCGCCACCATGCCCAGCAAGGCCCCACCTCTTAAAGGCTCCCAATAGTACCACAGGCTGGCAACCAAACCTTTAACACATGGCCTCTGGTGGACATTTAAGCTCTGAATCATAACACTTGCCCAAGATCGCTCTACTCAAAGGTGCAAAAACAAGGATTAAGTTCAGATCTGTCTGACTCCGAACCATTTGTTCTTTCTTTTGTATGAATCCCTGTGCACCCTCTGTGATGGATTAAGCTAATTTATCATGCAATTCTACTGTGTGGGGACACAGAGATGAAGGAGACACACAGGTGGTTCACACCATGCTGGAACGGGGAGTGGCGGTAGATAGGTAAACAAATGACTCCAAAGAGGTGCCTGCCATAAGTACAGCAGGATGCAGGAGCATTGGGTGGACAGGCAGCAACTTCGCGTGGAGTGTTCGTGAAGGCATCATGGAGGAGGTGACTTGGATCTGGATTTTTTTCAAGAACCTTAATGATGCACTAAGTACCTTGCTGGTCCAGGTGATCTCTAGGCCAGCATGGAAAACAAACGTGAAGGAGATGAAGGAGAAATGAGGGTGGCCTAGGTGTGAGGAGTGAGGGGCAGGCCCAGCCATGGTGTTGTGTGGGTTTTAATCTGGGTTATTAGATGCCCAGTGTTTTTCATGGGTGTTGAAAGAAAAGGACACTTCTTTATTGCATATCATTAAGAGATCTTTGTCCACCCAGGAGAATGATTATGAGAGAATGATTGGAAGAAGATGTTGTGTAGCTCAGTGGTAGAACACTCTCCTTGCCTATGCAAGGCCCTGTGTCCTACCCCCAAAACCTCCCTGCCCAAAGCAAAGAGAAGACAAGAATATTGAGAGCTACACACATATCCAGTGGAAACTTCAGTTTATGCTTTTTCTGTCTGAGGCTCTCTTTCTGTCTGGTAAAATCCTATCACCCAGTGGGTAGAACAGAAATGTGCTTACACAGGAGGAGGATTAACTGCATGCCAGTGACAGGGAACAGTATGTGGTAGAGTATAGTTGCACAAATAAGCCTATGCAGCGTGAGTTTGTATCAGTCAGCTTTGGCCATGTAACAAACCAGCCCCAAACTTAGTGACTTAAAACATTTATCATTTTTCAAAATAATTTTATTCGTCAACCGAGTGGTTCTTCTGCTCTGAGTTAGCTTAGCCATAGTTGGATGGTCTGGGATGGTGTTCCACATATTTAGAATCTCAGCCTCAGTCTAATCCCAGATGGGCTTTATTGTCAAGGCATCGAGCTGAGGCTTATAGACATGGAGGCTGAAGGGACCAGCAGCAAGAAAGAGCTGGCTTTTTAAGTCTTGGCTTGCTTTACATTTGCGAATGTCCTATTGGCCAAAGGCTGTTTCATGGCTAACTGAGATTCAAGGGCTAGAGAAATATATTTCATTTCTTGTTATTTTCCTATTTGTTTATTTATTTATTTTTCTACTTATTTATTTGTAGTACTAGGGATTAAGCCCAGGGCTTCATGTTGCTAGGTAAGTAAGTGCTCTATCACTGAGCTGGATCCTCATAACATCTTTTATTTTTTATTTTGAGACAGGGGTCTCCCTGTTTCCCAGAGTGGCTTCAAACTTGCAATGCTCCTGCCTCAGCCTCTTGAGTAGCTGGTATTATGGGCATGTGCCACCATGTCCAGCTATATTCCATTTCTTAATGAAAGGAGCTGCAAATTACACTACAGGAATGGGAAGGAGTTGTGCACAGGGTGACCTTGGTGCATATGGCAGGTGGTGGATAGGAGGAGGCTGAAGAGACTGAAATACATCTGAATGGGCCTTGAATGCCAAGTTCAAGGGCTTCAAGTCTATTTCATAAGTGATGGGGGTCCATGACGGGATTCCAGCAGGAGAGTGAGTTCAGGGCCAGTTCTGCATTTTATTTATGTTTTTGTGGTACTGGGGATTGAGCCCCGGGGCATTCTACCTCTAAGCCACATCCTCAGCCCTATTTTTATTCTTTATTTTGAAACAGGGTCTCACTAAGTTGCGGAGGGCCTCACTAAGTAGCTGAGGCTGGCCACAAACCTGCCATCCTCCTGTCTCAGCCTCCCAAGTACTGGGATTACAAGCGTGCACCACCACGCCCAGCTAGCTCTGCATTTTATTTTATTTTATTTATTTATTTTTTTTTGTGGTACCGGGGATTGAACTCAGGGGCGTTCTACCTCCGCGCTACGCCCCCGGACCTATTTTTTATACTTTATTTTGAAACCGGGTCTCACGAAGTTGCGGAGGGCCTCACTAGGTAGAGAGAGAGAGAGAGAGAGAGAGAGAGAGAGAGAGAGGGAGAGAGAGAGAGCTGAGGCTGGCCGCGAACCCGGATCCTCCGATCTCCGCCTCCCAAACTACTGGGATCACAAGCGTGCACCACCACACCCGGCTAGCTCTGCATTTTAGAAAGTACATTCTTGTGGCTGTGTGAAGGCTGGATCTGAAGAAAGTGACATTCAAGGTAAAGGACCCAGGGGGCCAACCAGAGTTCAGGAACAGGGAGTCAAAGCCTGAACAAGACGGTGTCCCTGAGTTCCTTGAAGGCAGCGCACGACTTGCTCATGTTTTCAGCCCGGCGTCTGGCACGTGGCTGACCTAGAGTTGGTGCTCACTGAATGATCAAATGGAGAGCAGAGCATGGACTGGCGGGTGCTTCAGAGGCCGATCACCAGGGCTGTACTGACGGGCAGCGACAGGCAGGGAGAGTGAGGAGGGCGTGTGTGCTCAGGAACTTGCTATTTCAGCTGAGAAGGCGAAGGCTGGCTGCCGAGCTGGAAGCCAGTGCGAGGGGGTAGGATGCACACCTCTCTGGCCATTTTCTATCATCTCTATGCCAGGAGGCTCCCTGAGATGACCTGGTCACTTGCTTCATTCACCAGGGCCTCCGTTTCCAAGTTCTATAAATTGGGGAAGGCGACTCCAGGTGCCAATGTCACACGGTGCTTTGAGGAGAAAGGACGAGAGAAGCCCTCTTAAAGGGCAGAATTGCTGATGCCCGTCATCAGGGCAGAGTGCCCGTGGACAGACCTACCCACATCCAGGGCAGCTGAGGGGGCCGGCAGGAGCTTTGCTCAGCGGAGGGGCTTCCCGGTGGCAGCGCTGTGGCAGCGATGCCCAGTGCTATTGCCGTTCTGCATTTCTCCAGCATGTTGTTGTCTCTAATGAGATCATCTCCTTAATGTCTTGATGACGTAGGCACCATCATCAAGGCCCATTATGACCATTTTCCAGATAATGTATGTCCCCCTGGCAGTGGCAGTGATTGGCAGGGGAGTCTCATCAGAGGCTAGGACAGAACCCAGAAATTTGAACACAGCCTCAAGGTCATGGCCTTTCTCCAGGGAAAGCACCAATAGGATCTTCCCCAATTCACTGAACCCCCAGCCCCGGCACTAATCAGCTGCTATGGCTGGGATCTGGAGTACCCCCCAAAGGCTAATGGGTTGAAGGCTTGGTCCCCAATACAACAAGGTTCAGAGTTGGGGCTTTTGGGAAATGACTGGATCGTGAGGGCTCCATCTCATCAGTAGATTAATCCATTGAGGGATTCATCATTCGAATGGGTGATTGGGAGGCAGTGGAAGCCGGAGGAGGTGGGACCTTGCTGAAGGGAGTGGGCCCTTGGGGATAATATCTTGTCCCCAGCCCCTTCCTGTTGCTCTCTCTTTGTTTCCTGGCTGCCAGGAGCTGAGCAGCGTTGCTCTGTCGCTCCCTTCCGCCATGATCTGCCTCACCCAAGGCCCAAAGCAATGGCGGCAGCCGAGACCGCTGAAGCCAGGAGCTAAGATAAAATTGTACTCCTTTTTTTTTTTTTGTAGTACTGGGGATTGAACCCAGGGGTATTCTACCTCTGAACTCCACCCCCAGCCCTATTTTTTATTCTTTGTTTTGAAACAGGGTCTCATTAAGTTGCAGAGGGCCTCGCTAAGTAGCTGAGGCTGGCCGTGAACCTGGATCCTCCGGTTTCAGCCTCCTAAGTACTGGGATTACAAGCGTGCACCACCACGCCTGACCTTTTCCTCCTTTTAGTTGATTCTGGTCAGGTATTTTGTCACAGCAACGAAAAGCTCACATGCCAGCTTCTCGGAGCTCTTTCTCTGCAAGTCATTTTTGTGTAAAGGGCCACAAAGCAAATGTTCCAGTGAATGAAAAGGCTCTTCCATGAAAGGGATTTTGCAAGGGTTCAAGAGTTTATATCCGGGACAGGCCTGCAAGCTTTGGAGGCTGTGTTTTTCTGGCATGTTCTGTAATTCATACAACATACGTTGGGCATTATATATAATCTGCATATTCGTGACCCAATGCACAATTCCTATGGTAATGCCATTAATTGCATATTACCTAGGCTGCTTAATGAACATTACATAGGTTTTTAATGGATGTAGTTATTATAATTGAATTCAATTATATTCCTGTTATGCATATGAAGTTGATAGAATAGCCGGACCGCACCGGATCCAGAGCAAAAGGAAACAGGTGTTGTAGTGAGGGCCACTTGTGAGCTGGAGCAGGGAACAGGGAGAAGCCAAGGGCTGGGGATGACTCAGTTGGCTGAGCCCTTTGCAGGGCTTGGACGGTGGTAGCGGGGTGAGCAGCAGGCAGTGAATGCTCAAAGACAGGGTTGCCTACTTGCCCCTCTGCTGAGGGTTTGGGGCAGGGTGCGGGCCGGAGGCCTGAGCCAGCACCGCCCACACTGTAACAGAACACTTTCCTCCAGGCCGGCCCAAAGCCAGGGGATGGTTGCCTTGCTTTTTCTGGCACCACACGGGCCACGTGACTCCAGCATCTCTGCCTGCTGTGATGCTGGCGCAGAAGACCCTGAGCCCCATGTTGCTTCTTTTCTCCAAGTTCTGTGTCTGGAACAGAAGAGTCAACGCTGCTGTAGGAGCTGCTGCTCATGCCTCGTTGGAAGCGGTAGCCTGTGTGATTGAGAAGTGGGGGGTGAAGAGGCATCGGAGTTCTGGATACTTCCCCTCTGTGTTAGGCAGTCAGCTTTCGGTCACTGTGACAAAGTACCCAAGATAATCAGTTTATAAGGAGGAAAAGTCTGTTTTGGCTCACGACTTAAGAGGTTTCGATCCATGGTTGATTGGCCCATTGGTTTGGGGCCTGTGGTGAGGCAGTATGTCATAGTTGGGAGTGTGTGGGAGAGGAAGCTGCTCACCTTGAGTGACTGGGAAATAAAGAGAGAGACAGAAAGGGGTCAGGGTCCTAATATCCCCTTTAAGGGCATGACCCCAATGATCTAACGTCATCTCACTAGGTCCCATCTCCTAAAGGTCCCACTGCCTCCCAATAGCACCACAGGCTGGTGCCCACGCCTTTAACCCAGGGCCTTTGAGGGACATTCAAGATCCAAATGATAGCACCTTCCCAGGAAAGATAAAGGTAACTCAGATAGCATGAGCACCTGCTATGGAAGAGGCACTTCTGTTTTGTTTTTGCGGTACTGGGGATTAAAACCAGGGGAATTCTACCTCTGACTTGCACCCACAGCCCTGTTTTTTTTTATTCTTTATTTTGAAACAGGGTCTCACTAAGTTGCTGAGGGCCTCACTAAGTAGCTGAGGCTGGCTGCGAACCTGCGGTCCTCCTGTCTCAGCCTCCCAAGTACTGGGATTAAAAGCATGTGGCACCACGCCCGGCCTGAAGAGGTACTTCTGATGGAACCTTCTTTAATCTTCATGAGGAAAGAGCAGGTTTCTCCCATTTGGTGGAAGTGACACTATGGCTCCAGACAGCTTAAAAATATATGCAGCAATGCACACACACACACACACACACACACACGCACGCATACACACACACATGCACCCACATGCATGGAGCTAGTTGGAGGTGGGATGGGGACTTGAACCCAGACTTGTCTTACTCCAAAGGTTGCACCATCCAGTCATCCCGGGTTTCCTCGAGACAATTCCGTTGTCCTATTTTGGAAGGTCACTCTAGAAGTTCAGGCTGAAATAATGGTGGCAGGAAAAACGTAACACAGATATCAGGATGGAGGGAAAGGGAAAGGAGGAAGAGGAGTGATTTTTTTTTTTTTTTGGTATTGGGGGTTAAACCCAGGGGCATCTATCTCCAAGCTACACCCCTGCCCTATTTTTTTTTCTTTATTTTGATACAGGGTCTCACTAAGTTGCGGAGGGCCTCACTAAGTAGCTGAGGCTGGTCGCGAACCTGGATCCTCCGGTCTCAGCCTCCCAAGTACTGGGATGACAAGTGTGCACCACCATGCCCGGCTAAGAAGTGATTTCTTAAAACACCACCAAGGGAGAACTTGAGTTTTCCAGCAACCTTGCAATGTATAGATCCGCATGTCTCTCTTCCACCTCTCTTTCCACTCACTGATTTCCGGTTCGCTAATGTCAGGCTGGCCAGGAATACGCTTTCTATTTAGAAAGCGAAAGCAGCCAGATTCGGGCCCAAGTCTGGGGACTGACTCACTTTTGCTGGGATGACACATTCAATGCGCATGTTTCACAATTTTCAGAAACCCCAGATTTATTTCTGTCAATACCCAGAGCCCCACTTCGCCGTCCACCTAAGGCCACACATTGCGGTGTTGCTATTCCCCCCTCCCCCAGGGCTTAAATGGATGGGAAGACGTCCCATGCCTGAAACATCACCCTCGCTTGTCAGGAGAGAAAGTCTGGCCAAGAATTGCAGTGTTTTTAACCAGAATTTGGCTGACTTTCAATAGCTCCATGCCAAGGCTATACCAGCCAGAGATGTCTGTGAGTGTGCAGGGGCATTGATGCTTGAAAACAAGGCAAAAGAAAACACGGAGAAAAATATGCAAAGAGCAGAGAGAGGAAGAGAGAGTGAGGGCTGACTATGTTTGAGGTACAGGCAAAGAGGAGGAAGAGAGGGAATTTTTTTTTGAGGTACTGAGGATTGAACCCAGGCGTATTCTACCTCCAAGCTATACTCCCAGCCCTATTTTTATTCTTTATTTTGAAACAGGGTCTCACTAAGTTGAGGAGGGCCTCACTGAGTAGCTGAGGCTGGCCGCGAACCCGGATCCTCCGTTCTCAGCCTCCCAAGTACTGGGATTACAAGCGTGCACTACCACGCCCCGCCAAGAGAAGGAATTTAAAAGGAAGAAAGCAACAGGGGCGATCTCATGAAGGCAGAATGAGAGCAGAGGGAGAGAGGGTCAACTCATTTTAACTAATCAACTATTATGGGAGTGCCAAGCATTATTTGGGGTGCTTGTACACATCACCCCATTAGCTTCTCATCACCACCTTTGGGTAAGCATGATTAATTTTTATTATTATTCACGAAGGGCCAGGGAACCCAGGAAGTAGAATCCATGTCTCAGTTCACCCTGATAGTACAGGCCAGAGTGAGGGATTTGAACCCTGGTCAGCCTGAGTTCTGGAATCTGGAGGACTCTGATGGTGACCAGAGAGCTTGATGGGTGTGCCCTCCATCTGGACGGCCTCCTCTAAGGGAGTTGTTTACACACTTAGACATTAAGTGCTTAAGACTTGAAGGGCCTGCCACATATACAGGGCTCTGGATCCAGAGCTATCTGGAAACTTCCTCCAGGGTAAACAAAAACAACCACTTCAACCCCTTTTGCCAACGAATCTCTCTCCAAAAAGAAAAGGAAAGGAAAAGGGAAAGTGATGCTATTTTTCCCCCCTGCAAAGTAAAGGTTAAAACAACATTTTCTTTGAGCAGCTGTGAGATCGGCCAGCAGACATTTGTCTGGTAACCATCTCCATGTGTCTGTGTGGAAAGTACCTTGCAGTGACTAAGCGCTAGCCGAGGTGAGTCACTTGTCACTCTGCTTGGGGACTTTGGTCTTGTCCTAGAAGCTGTAGAGTGTTTTCATCAGCTTCCGACCTGAGCCCTCCCTCCCTGTCAGGAGATGCCTGAGCGGCCCAGCCTTTCCCGGCTGGAGGGCCGCACGGAGCAGGGAGGATGGGCCCTCCTGGACTCCTGTCAAGACTTCGAAGAAGTCTGAGCTGCTAAATTCCTTGGCAACTGAGGACTCAGGGGTCCAAGGACGTGATCAGGGCTGGAAGGGAAATGAAGCTCATTTACTGAGCATCCAGAATATGCTGGAAGTTTCCTTCTAGGTTGTCTCATTCTTCCTCACAGCAATCTAGGAGACAGGTGCTGCTTTCCTTCTTCATTGTCACGGAGGCCCTCACAGTCTGGAAGAAGGCATGAAAGTCATGCCTTTACGACCCAAGGTCGCAGAGCTAGTAATGGGCCAGGAGACTCCAGGGAAACCGCAGTGTTCATCAAGCCCCAGGAGGGCCCCAATCAGGTCGGCTTGTTCTGAGGGGCCTCCTGCTTGGTATTCTTTTTAAATTTAAACCTTTTATTAAAATCATATTCATAGGGAAAAGGGTATATATTATAAGTACACAGCTTGGTACATTTTCACACACTGAATAGAGCCCTGTAATCAACACCCCAAATCCAGAAACAGAATACTCCCTGTGGCAGCCTGCCTCCAAGTTGGCTGCCTTCAATTCCTTCCCTCCATAGACACACACACCCTCTCCCCGGACAGGTGTAATTTCTTCCTCTCCTCCCCTCGAATCTTGGAACAACAGTATGCAGTAGAAACCATGCTTGCGCGAGGTCATAGGAAGACTTGCACCTCCACCTGGGTCTCTTAAAGACTTTCTGGAACTTCCCTGAGCCCAACCACCCTGAGACCACCACGTTGGAGAGGCTGTGTCCAGGGGCTCCTGTTGACAATTCCAGTAGAACCCAGACTTCCAGTGATATGCATGAACCTGGTTAGGAGAGCTTTCTTGAACCCTGCAAGACCAGACCATCTGCCAATCAAAGACCACTGAGTAGTCTCCAACAAAACTGAAGCAAAATAATTGCTTATCTTAGTCCTACCTGAATTCCTGACCCACAAAACCATGAGCTATAACGAAATGGCTGTGGTCTTAAACCCTGAATATTTGGGATAGTTTACTAGACAGCCATATAACCGAGCATTATCAATCATTACAAAGGTCTCCTGGTGACTCTTCCTAGTCATTGTGATCCCTCAATAGAAATCATTCTCTGACTTCCTATACTACGGATTAGCTCTACCTGCTCGTATACTTTCTATCAATAGACTCATACGATACGCCTGGCTTCTTTGGCTCAATGGTACGTCTACGCCACGCTTCCCTGATGTTGCATGTAGCTGCTGATCATCATTCTCACCATTGTATGCTAATGAGGGACTACATGTATTCATCCATTCTACTATTGATAGACCTTTGAGCTATTTCTGACTTCTGGCTGTTATGAATAGTACCGCTGTGAACGTCTTAGTACACGCATTTCTGTTGAATATATACCCAGGAAAGGAATTGAGGGGGAACAAGGTGTTTTCAGCTTTTGCAGATGTCGCCACACAGGTTGTCAACGTGCTCACAGCAATTTCTACTCTTATCAGCAGTGATTGATGGCTGCTCTATAGTCTCCTTACAACCAGCTTTTACTTTCTTTTTCATTTGACACCCGAGAATTGTATCTAATTTGTTAGCACACAAGAAATAGCAGGGCTCTCTGCCTGCCAACATGGCACCGAAAACATGTCAGCTAAATGCAGAAAAACGGAGTTCCCTCCACCCAGATGGGCTCTTTCCATGAAAGGGAGTGAATGTCCCAACTGTTTGTTCCTGTCAAGGGGAAGGGTGCTGGGCTCAGTGTCCACTGCCTTGTGCACCCGGAGAGTTCTGTTCTGGAAGTCAGCCTCATTGAAGAGGTGATAGAGGAAGTGATTGGGTTCTTACCATTTTCTTCATTCTCAGGTCCTGAGTCATCTCCAGGTCATGGGGCATTTGGAAGAAGGTGAGGCAGAACATGGGGACTGGGTTTATTTCAGGGCAATCAGATGGTTGGGTCATAAAAAGCTGTTCATGGAACTTGAAAATTCACCCTGCCAGACCCTCATGACTCATACGTTTCTGCTTCCTAATTGATGGGACAAGACATTCGGCCCATTGAGCTCAAAATTACAAGGAAAAAACCAGGAGTGTGGGTGATTTGGATGGATGGATAGATTGGGCTATGGCAACATGAAAGAAAAGGGTAGTCCTCTTGTTATAAAATTGCCTGAAATCCAGGGGAATCACAGATTTTGAACAATGGCAGAAACTTGGTATGATGGTTAGCTTTCTGTGCCAACCTTTTTGTGCTAGACCATAGTACCCCAGTTATTTAAGCAAACGCTAATCTGCATGTTGCTGTGAGGTATTTTGTAGATGTGGTTAATGATGTGCAATCAGTTGACCTTAAGTAAAGAGATTGGTGGGCCTTAACTAATCAGTTGTCTTAAGAGGAAAACCCGAGATTTCCTGGAGAAGATGACATTCTGCTTGCAGCCTGCAGCATGAACTCTTTTCTGAGTTTCTCGACTGCTACCTGCCTTAGGGATTTGAAATCTACTAGCTCTACAGTGGAATGAGCCAATTCACCCACAGTACATGCGTACATATGTATTTATACATTTGTGTGTATATGCACACATATGTAGATGGATAGGTAGACAGATCAACAGATAGATGGACAGATAGATATTATTGGTTTTGTTTCTCTGGAAAATCATGACTGATACATATGGCATAAATGAAACAATGGAGAAGAAATTCGCAGATTTGAGCAGAGGCCAGTCTAAGCTCTTACAACGCCCTTGGGGTGGACGCCTGAGAGTGAGCGCCGTGACCAGGCATGTGTGCTGCTCAGCCTGACTCAACTGGAAGAAGAATGAAGCTGAAAATCACACCACGGCTTCTCGGGAAAAATTCTCAGTGATAATGTCTGTTGAATGCCTGTGGGCAAACTCTGGGCGGTGGTTAGCCCACCTGCGTCTGTGGCAATCCTCCTTCTTCATGACTAGACTGAAATGATAGTTGAAATCAACCCTCGGGGGTCATTTGGAGTCAGCATTGAGAGATGCTCTGTGCATACCTGGCCTCTGCGACCCACAGAGTCTGAAAACACCAATGTGTTCACCAATGTAGACCAGGCCGTAACCAGCACAAGACTTACAATATCCACATCTTCGTACATGCTAGAGCCCTTGTCTCTGTCCTTCTTGTTCCTTCTACCCAGCAAAATCTGTCTTTTAAGAGTCGACTCAAGTATCTCTTCTCCATGAAATCCTTCCAGGGTTTCCTGGGAAGGTTATTTCTCGGTTAACTAGCTCTTGAACACGTTTCATGGATTTCAGTAGTGGCCCACACGATACTGGGTTGAATTAGTTTTTCTTGCACATCATCTCTTTCTTTAGATTTCTGGAGCTTGCTGAGCATCAAGGCAGACTCTTGTTTCCAGTTGAGTCCCCAAAACCCAGGCCAGAGCCTGGCACAAGTTACTGTGAGTACAACTGAGAGTACCAGCTGAGGAGTAAAGGAATTATAAATACACTGCGTATTGATTATTTTATTCATTTACAAAACAAATACTTGTTAAATATCTCCCCTGAAGCAGATGTGCAGCAATGAAGAAAAGAGGCATAGCTTTATTATTGATTGAACCCAGAGGTATTTTACCTCTGAGCTACACCCCCAGTCCTATTTTTTATTTTGAAACAGGGTCTCACTAAATTGCAGAGGGCCTCACGAGGTTGCCGAGGCTGACTGCAAACCCGTGATCCTCCAGTCTCAGCCTCCCAAGTACTGGGATTATAGGCATGAACCACCACACCCGGCTGCATAGCTCTATTTCTTCTTCTTTTTTTTTTTTGCGTTACTGGGGATTGAACCCAGGGGCATTCTACCGCCGAGCTACAATCCCAGCCCTATTTTTTATTCTTTATTTGAAACTAAGTTGAGGAGGACCTCACTAAGTAGCTGAGGCTGGCTGCAAACCCGGATACTCCGGTCTCAGCCTTCCAAGTACTGGGATTACAAGCATGCGCCACCACGCCCGGCTTGCATTGCTCTATTTCTAAAGGATCTTACAGTCCAAGGGGATAAACAGACAAAGCTGACGAGCACACTGATGTCCAGGTGGAGAGTGTGGCAGCTGGTGTGAGGCTCTGGTGTCTGTTCCACTGGGGAAGCTCGTGCTGATGTGCTACCTATGTTCTGAGCCTTTACATGGAGCTCAGCTGTCCTGGGGAATCTTTGGGACCCATAAAACCAGGTCTGTGGGTAGAACATATTTGTGTTTTCAAGCCACTGAGATCTCGGGGGTTGTTACTGTAGCATAACCCAACCTATCTTATCCACTATCAACTCAAGATGCAAATCTTCTTAAAGACAGAGAAAGGGTCCTGGTTTAAATGCTGGATGCTCTAGGTAAACAAGCCGGTGTGAGGTTTCCAGCCACCCTTCTGTTTCTTAAAGTGATAGCCAGAATCAAATCTGAACCAGGACTCCATCTAACTTTTTTTTTGTGTGTGGTACTGGGGATTGAACCCAGGGGCATTCTACCTCCGAGCTACACCCCCAGCCCGATTTTTTATTCTGTATTTTTGAAACAGGGTCTCACTAAGTTGCAGAGGACCTCACTAAGTAGCTGGGGCTGGCCTCGAACCTGTGATCCTCCGGTCTCAGCCTCCCAAGTACTGGGATTACAAGCATGCACCACCACGCCTGGCTACTCTAACTTAAGAGGGGACCCGTTGGGAATTCCCACTTCAGTGTCATTGTGGACTTTACACAGGGAGGTAAGGGCCTCTGGCCTTAGCAGGAATCTGTCCACAGTAGGGGAGTCCACTTTCTGTCCACAGTACGGGAGTCCAGGAAGCCTGATGTGTCCTGGTCTCCCTGCAGGGCTGGCTGTTTTGGGGCCTTGGGGCCTGGGTAAAGAAGGACACCAAGACAGCAAGTCAACACACAAGATGGTGATGAGGCCTCCTGCTCTGACCTGGATGGTTAGCATAAATGGCTCCATTCTCCACTTATCTCTAACTGTGGAAACCTGGCCCCACTGACATGCATGCCTGCACGCGCGCGTGCGTGTGTGCGTGTGTGTATGTTTGAAACAATTCTCTGAGACTTATCTCACACTTGCATTTTACAAAGTGGAAACTGAAGGGCAGAGAGACTACAGAACTCAAACCCAGGTCCCGGCTGCTTAGTTGCACAACCAGAATTCCAAGTCTTTAGTTGTTCAAGCGTTGGTTCTTCTTACTACCATGTCACGGTAGAAGTCCATTTCCACCATCACTCGCAGGGACCGTCCCTCTGGCAGACACGATGTGAACGGGAGGCATGCGTATGAGCAAAGCTCGTCCTGCCCTCCGTGACCGCTTGTTTTGTTGGGGACCCGGGGACTTACATGGACGGTCAGAGCCGAGTCATAGATACTGTTAGGTAGCTAGCTAGACGATAGCAGATGGGCTCGGCTGGGATGAACCGGAAGCTCACCTGCAGAGCCTTGCTCACTTTGGCCCCCTCCCCTGTGGGATGGGGACAGAGAAAATAACACAGGGTCACTAAGATGCCACCCGCAAAGGGCAGTCCAGTCACCCCAAATGTAATACGAATAAAGATGGCGTCGGGAGGAACCATCAAACCCAACATGTGGAACAC
Organism: Glis glis; assembly: GCA_004027185.1. Taxonomy (NCBI): domain Eukaryota; kingdom Metazoa; phylum Chordata; class Mammalia; order Rodentia; family Gliridae; genus Glis; species Glis glis. Next base: position 21,148 of record PVJS01000464.1, on the reverse strand, counting down.
TCCACGCCACTTTCTACACATGGAAATGGACCGCTCCAGACCTGTCTCTGGAGCATAACCCCAGTGCCCCAGGCTGCCCTTCCAGTCCAGAAAGAGCCACACCAGATGCTTTCCCCGGGAGCGCGGCCTTCCCCTTCTCTCCACAGCCTTTCCTATAGGTCCTTCACATAATAAGGACCTATAAGTCTAAATAAGCCTCCCGTATTCGCCATTGTGGTTTCTGTTTGCATGCTTTCCAAGCAGATAAGCAAGGACTGGGGTTGTGTGGAATAATTTTAAAATCTCCTACCCAAAGCCAGGCATGGTGGTGCATACTTGTGATCCCAGTACTTGGGAGGCTGAGACAGGAGGATCGCAGGTTTAAGACCAGCCTCAGCAACATAGCAAGACTCTCAGCAACCTAGCAAGACCCTGTTTCAAAACAAAAAAAATAAAAAGGGTGGGGGTATAGCTTGAGGGTAGAGTGTCTCTGGGTTCAATCCCCAGTAACACACACACACACACACACACACACACACACACACACACACCCCACCTGGTAACAATACCATACATGAAGAGGAGCCCTGGGGAGGAGCTGTCAGAGATGGCTTCATGGAGCAGGGACCATGGGACTTTGAGGCAGGAAGGGGAATTTTCTGGACAGTGATAGCAAGGAGGGAAGAGAATTCTGGGCCCCCTGGAGCAGGTGCAGAGGTACCCAGGTATGACACAGGATGTTCCAGGGAACCGAAAGCATGGCTGCTGTGGTGGGGAGCGGTGTTCAGGGAATTTAAAGTTCTCTGCAAGCAACCTGCAGCTCTCTAAATTGCGTGGGGGCCTCGGATCATTCAGGTAATTGCAACATGTCTTCCTTTGGCCTCACATCAAAGTCCGCTTCTCAGCAGCTCCTGAAGTTGTCGAGGACGCTGGCTCAGGGCCATTTGCCACCACCCGGGCTGGACTGGCGGCAGGCCTGCCAGGAGGCCTCTCAGGGCAGTGCCCTGCAGGTATTTAACACACTCCTGGCAGGGCCGTGCCAGAGCCTGACAGCCCCGGGCCTCCGGGGAAGGAAGGCAGCAACAACAGTTTTAAAGGAAAAGGTAATTGGCTTTGTTTGGCGCGACTTCTACTGATTATGTGCTGTGCTAGTCACTGTCCGGACTATCTCATAGTTGCATAGTCTCACAATGATGCCAAGTGGTGGACCTGAGCCTTCTTCTAAAAAAGGAAACTGGTTCTCCAGTTTTGCTTGACTTGTCCTGGGTCACCCAGCTGGGATTCCAATCCAACCTTGTGTGTCTCCTTCCCTCTGTGAATTCTTTTTGTTGTTGTTGTTGTTGGTACTGGGGATTGAGTCCCGGGGCATTCTACCTCTGAGCTACACCCCCAGCCCTATTTTATTTTTATTTTAGAAACAGGGTCTCGCTAGGCTGATGAGAGTCTCACTACTTGCTGAGGCTGTCCTCGAACCTGTGATCCTCCTGTCTCAGCTTCCCAAGTACTAGGATTACAGGTGTGTGCCACCATGCCTGGCTATCCCTCTGTGAATTCTGACTGTAGGTTTCAATTAGATTCCAAAGTGAGAGCAATCACCTTTAAAATGGGCATATTTACTATTCTTTAAGTTTTATAAGAAACAGGTTTCGTTTTGACTCTTTGGTGGGACTCAGTTTTTCTGGCCTCCTCTCCCGGGGATCTGGCTGGTGCAACCTTTTGGGGCAGCTTCTTAGCTTGGTCAGGACACACAGCCTTTGCAATTCCTTCCTGCCCAAGCAACTAGGGGAACAGAAATGGTAACTCCTACTTATTTTTAATCCTGGCCTTTAACCCCAGAAAGTCAAAACTGCTTTTAGAACAGGCTTCCCCCAGAATGAAGGGAGGAGGGACATAAAGAAATCTCATGGGGAAGTGGTTGGAGCCGGAAGAGGATGGCTTGGAGTGGGTGCCTAGGAGTGGGCAGAGGCTGGGGGGCTGGGCATCAGGAGTCAGGAGAGGGCTAGGGGTGGAGATAGGGCACACAGGCTCCAGCAGAACGTGGATGGGGCTTCCGAGTGGGATAGGAGGTCGGGATTGCAGTCCCAGGAGCTGGAAGTTGGTGAGGAACGATGGCTGGTGGCCTGTTTTGGTTCTGCTTTCAGAAGTACAACAGTGGTTTGGCTGCAACATATGGAAGCAGGCTTTGGGGAAGAGGACCACTGAGAATAGCAGTGGTGAATATGGGAAGTGCTGAGCCACCAGCACTCAGCGGAGCCCGGGCTTCTTTCCGGAGCCTGTCGGTCTGCAAGAAGAGGACATGGGGTTCCGAACTGCGCCGGGCCTGCTAGGGTCATCCAGCTGCTTCTCTCTGTCTTTGACCCCACGTCTCCATGCTGGCCTTGCCCACGTCAGCTTAATGTACTTTGTAGTCCTTAAGGGGCCACAAAAGAAAAAGTTGCTGTTAATAATATCAATTATAGCCGGGTATGGTGGCGCGTGCCTGTGATCCCAGTACTTGGGAGGCTGAGACAGGAGGATTGCAGGTTTGAAACCAACCTCAGCAACTTAGTGAGACTCTTTGCAACCTAGAGAGATTCTGCTTCCAAACAAAAAACAAGCAAACAAAAGGCTGGGGTTGTAGCTCAGAGTTAGAATGCCCCGGGTTCAATCTCCAGCACCACACACTCACACAAATGATAATAATATTGATATATATGTATTCACTCAGCATGACTAATGGAGACCTAATCCATGCCAAGTCCTGGAATTCAGGGATGGATTGAAACTCCCTGCTTGATGAAATGATACACTATAGTGTGACCAGCAGTATAAAGAAGCACACACACAAAGCAGTGGAGGGGAGAGGCTGATCCTGCCCTGGGAGTCAAAGTTATCTTCCTAATGGATTTGCTAAAACATGGACTTGAACTTGACCAAGAGGAAAGCCGCGGGCAGGCAGGGCAGAGGGGCTGCATGTGCTGAAAGGAGATGCAATGTTTGGCATGACTGGGAGAGGGCCAGGACAAAGATAAGTCAAGGACGAGAGTGGGGGCTTGGGTGCCCGGTCAAGAAGCTCAGATTTTACTCCATAGACATTGGGAATCAAGCGAGTTTTTTTTCTGCTTGTTTGGTTTTGGTTTTGATACTGGGGATTTGAACCCAGGGGCATTCTACCTCTCAGCTACACCCACAGCCCTTTTAAAAAATTTTTATTTTGAAACAGGATCTCGCCATGTTGCTAAGGGTCTAAGTTGCTGAGTCTGGCCTCAAACCTGCAATCCTCCTGTCTCAGCCTCCCAACTAATGGGATTAAGGGTATGTACCACCACACCTGGCCTCCTAGCAAGACATCTATGTAAAAGACAGATGGGAACTTAATACTATAATTCAGGATGCCAAATTTATAATAAATAGTATTAATAACAAATGACGACGATGAAAATAATACAAATAACAAATCTATCATTCAAATGTCAGAGGTAAAGGGATACCAGTCACTTTTTTTTATTCTGCTGCGTTATAAATAACTCTATTTTAGTGGGCTGCAGTGAGAGGTTCTCCTGTTGGCTTTGAAGAAGCAAACTGCCAGGGTGTGAGTGAGCTACCTGTGGAGAGGGCCGCACGTCAGGGAGCTGTGGGTGGCCTCCAGCAGAAAGACAATGTGAGCCAGGGTCCCAGGTAATACGTCTGCAAGGAAATGAGTCTGCCAGTCACCTGACCGAGCTCAGAGATAGACTCTCCTCCAGTTGATCTTCCAGATGAGAGCACAGCTCGCTGACTGCTCCATTGCAGCATGTGAGACCCTGGGCAGGGTTAAGTCATGCCTGGACTTCTGGGAATTGTGAGATAAATGTGTGTTATCTTAAACTGCTAGCTTTGTGATAAGTTGTTACAGAACAATCCATATAACTAGTGCAGATTTCCATAGGTAAGTGGTAAGCAGTATAGGAATGTGCCTCCAGGAGATCTAGTTAATGTTAAGGGTTTTGTTTTGTGTGTGTGGTACTAGGGATTGACCCAGGGACATTCTACCTCTGAGCTACACCCCCAGCCCTATTTTATTTTTTATTTTGAAACAGGGTCTCACTAATTTGCTGAGGGCCTTGCTAAATTGCTGAGGCTGGCCTCAAACCTATGATCCTCCTGTCTCAGCCTCCCAAGAACTGGTATTACAGGTGTGTGCCACCATGCCTGGCAGTGTTAAGGATTTTGAAGCTGTAGGTATGCCTGCTGTCCAAACTGGTGGCATCTGCTACTGCCCACAAAGTAGAATTTGAAATCCTTTGCTGTCTTGCCCTTAATCTCCCTCCATGGCAAGTTGACCATGGAGAATAAACCTCAGAGACTCTTAGAGGTGGAGCAGTTAAAGGGAAGAACAAGAGCTAAGAGTCAGGCCAGATACCACCATGCAACCTTGCCTGTGTTTACCTTTCTGAGACTCGGTTTTCCTTATCTGTAATATGGGAGTAATCCAGTTAGTTATACCAAGAGGATTGAAAAGAAAAATGTCTATCAGTCTTATTGAAGTAATTTATCAGGATGGCTGGAACCGTGCAGATTTGCATAAAAACTTGTTTCCTTCTTTTTAAAATCTTTTGCTCAGAGCCCAATTTTGGAGCACCTACTATGTGGTTGGGCACGCAGCCATTACCTGATGTGTGTCACTCTCTGCTGTCAAGTTCTTTGCTTTGGCCTCCCTGTTCCTAGTTGCCTGCATGTCTCAGATTCATCCTTGCTTTCAGAGAGGTGGCTGCCTGGTGAGGAAGACACAGCATCAATGCACATGGGATCCCATGGAGCCAAGTTTCCCCTCTACGGCTTCCCTTCCGTGTTCCAGGAGCATTGTCCACTTGCGTGGAAAGCTATTGTTCAAGTGTAGGTAGTTTATTTGGGAGGAGATCCCAATAAACGATGGTAGGAAGGAGATCTGAGTCAGGGTGGGGAAGGAAATATTTCCAAGTCAGTTGCCAATGTGGGCGACTAGAGCTCAGCCCCATGGAGAACGGTGGATGACTGTCCCAGCTGAGAGGTGAGGAAGCTGAAACTGTTTTTCTGCACAGCCTTGCCATCAACACCTGGGGGCTGCTCCCAGGGGCATCGACTCTGTGCCCCTCCCTCTCACCCTGCACTTGGGTCAAGTATACCCCCATGACCTGAAAAAAACAAAAGCAACTCGTGTTCACCTTGCATTAAGCAGCCTTTGGTGTGCAGAGGCTAGAGCTGTGGGGAGAGGGGCAGGGCTTCAATGAGGACAAGGTCAGGAAGGGATACTCTGTACTTCTCAGATTGTGAGAGTAGACATTGTAATGCCTGGCACTCAAGAAACATGTTTCCTTTTTTTCTTTTTTAGTATACTCTTATTGGTACATGGTAACCACACATCATATTGAAGTCTAGTGTGATAGAAACATTCATGTACACAGTCCCCCATGCATTCCCCCCAGATTCCAACCCACTCCCTCCCCAGCACCATTCATAATAGTGACATTGGTATTGATAGGTTCACAAGTATGCAGTTTCCTTAAAAAAATAAAAAAACAATATTTCCCTCAAGGAAAGGCTCATGGAATCTTGCACTGGGCCTCCGACCAATGCCATACTCCCTTGGGGCTAATGCTTGCTCTCTTCAGACTTCACCGTCCCTACAGGGTAAAGACAGGCTGGTCTAGGTCACACATCTGCTCCTGTGAATGTGAGGACCACACCAGCTTACCAGGGAGCAGACACCCAGTCAGCAGCCCAGTGCAGGAGGGAGAATGCAAGACAGGTTTGATCCCTACTCAGTCATTTGAGGCACTGTGACCACTTCTTTCTACCTCAATCTCCACATCTATAAAATGGGGACAATGATATTGATTTCTGTGATTGCTGAGGATAATATAAGATAACAAATATAGCTGATTGCCATTTTTTTGAGGCAAAGTTGCTGCAAACACTGATGAGAGGAATATTGAGCTATGACTCCTCATGCAAATATGTTCCTGCAAGCATCTAATCACATTCTTTGTCAACTACTCAATACATAATCTTGTTTTATTTGTTATTCGATTAAAGACCTTATTTAATATAATTGTTGACTTATTAACACTGAACCCATGGTAATTCTCTGAATAGAGCTTACCTAAGGCGTATATTTTTTCTATAAAGCATGTCACAGAGCCAGGCATGGTGGCACATGCCTGTAATTTCAGTACTTGGAAGGCCGAGACAGGAGGATCATAGTTTCGAGGCCAGCTTCAGCATTTTAGTGAAACTGTTTAAAAATAAATAAATAAATAAAATAGGGCTGGGGGTGTAGCTTGGAGGTAGAATGCCCCTGGGCTCAATCCCCAGTAGCAAAAAAAGAAAAGAAAAACAAACAAACAGTTGTCTTGTGCTTAGAAACACCAGCACTTAAGCATTATGTTTGAGGGCCATTTTATTTTTTTATTTTTTATATGTTTTTATTGGTGCATTGTAGTCTCACATCACAATGTTTGGTGTTAACATACATGCACACAACTCTTAGTGCCGTTTTAAACAGCAAAATGACCAGCAGAATGTGGCACTCAGTAGACCCCCAAAAGACCACTCATTTACAGGATGGGAGCTGGAAGAAGGCAGGACGCTGCCCTGTTTGAGCTCAGCTGGGAACGTGTGCATCGGTGACTTACAAGTTTTGCCTCTCTGTGCTTGTCTGTGAATGTCCACGAGAGTGCTAACATGTTACACGTGTTGATATTGGGGTTACAGAAAGCTTTCAGCTAAGAAACACATCTGCAAACACAGAGTCAAATAATGAGAATCGACCATACTTAGCATCAGGCCAGAAAAAACATTTCAGCTCATTATATTATCGTTCTCAGAGGCAGTAGAATCTGGCTGAGATCTGTTAGGGATACTAGAAACCCAAATGCCAACTCATGGCCATAGTTTAAAGCCCCTCCAATCAGTGCTCCAGGGAGCCCTGAGCCTCCTCTCCTTCTTCTCTACCAGGTCTCCCAGGACTCCTGAACTTCTCAGGCTTACCTTCTGGGTCTCCCTGCAAGGCCATCCGTGAAAAATGCAGGGCTACACCAGGCGTCTCCTGTATTTGATGGCAAGGCTCCTGGCCCTCTGTGTGCCCGGGACAAGCCTTGTTCGGCCTGGTCCGACCCAAGCTGGCTCAAAGACCTGCGTGCCATTGCTCATAAGCACAAGTCTGTATCCTCCTATTGTTCTGGGAAGGGCCATAGTGGGCCGGTCAGGCAGGCAAACAGCCCAGCAGATAGAGAATCTGTTTCCAGACTGCTGGACACGTAGGGGAAAAAGAGGCTGGCCTGCCCCACACCACACCACCCCCTTCCTGCTCTCCGCCCCAGCCCTCTGGGTCAGGTGGCCAGAGAAGCCCCAGGGAGTCCTTAACTTCCATTTCTGTGTTTCCCTAGGTAGGGAACAGGAAAAGAAAGGGAACTCCCATTTCTCAAGCCCTCTGCTGTGGCAAGCCCCCAGGGCCCACCACATTTTACCACTGACTCTTGGTATTGTCCTAGTCATCCTTTGGTGTCCAGAGGATCCCTGGGTTATGGAGGAGGAAACTGAGTCTCAGAGTGGTCCAGTGACCTGCGATAACTTACACGGCAACCTGGACTTTGGGCAGCATTAATTCAATGTGAGCGACCATGCAGGATTCTCTGAGAGAGAGAGATATCAAGAGCATGGAAGGAACTGCAGAAAACTCAAAACTTCACAGGGGCCCTGTAACACCCTTAAGGTAAAGTAATAAGACAACCTCTCAATGAGTGTTTTCTAAGTGCGGGCCACCATACTCAGCACTTTACATAATTTTCTGTCACTTTAATCATTTCAGTGACATTTGGAGGAATGTGTTATCATTAAACCCATCATAGAGATGAAGCATCTGAGGCTGAGAGATGTAGGGGCTGCGACTAGATCTTCAGCAGCAAGGAAAGTAACTCCAGACTTCAGAACACAGGGTTTCCAAACTTGGTTGAAACAGCCATGATTATTGGCATGCCTATATGCTTCTTATCATACCTATGACATGTTTTTAGTAGCTTACATTTATTTATGTATTATTTATTTATTTGGTGCTGGGGATGGAACCCAGAGGCATGCTACCTCCAAGCTACACCCCCAGCCCTATTTTATTTCTTATTTGGAAGCAGGGTCTCACTAGGTTGCTGAGAGCCTCGCTAAGATGCCAAGGCTGTCCTCGAACCTGCAATCCTCCTGTCTCAGTCTCCCAAGTACTGAGATTACAAGCATGCGCCACCATGCTCAGCTCACTTACTTTTAAAACTAAATTTATTTACAAAATAAGCTTCATATCACTACAATAAGTGAAACCAAAGATAGTTATTTGCTAAAGAAGAGGTTAATCAAGACATATGTACCACCAGGTACCATGCTTAGAACCCCAGCTACTCAGGAGGCTGAGGCAGGAGGATCACATGTTGGGGTCCAGCCTGGGCAACTATTTCAAAATAAAATAAAAAGGGTTGGGGATGTAGCTCGGTAGTAGAGAGCCTCTGGGTTCAATTTCCAGTACTGCAAAAACAAACGGCCAGACAAACAAGAAACCCCCGATATGTACCATTCCACCAAAATAATGGTGTAAAGTACTAGGGAAACATTCGTGCCTGCTGAATGGTCCTAAGATGTGCTTTTAGTTAAAGAGAAAAAGAACCAGTGTTAGAGAGCTCTTGATGACAGGTTAGCATCAACATGAGAGTTGCTCCTTGACATATAATCCAAAGGATAAAAAGAGAGTCAAAAGTGATTACCCTCTCTACTAAGTGATTTTCTTTTAAACCTGTGATTCCTAAAGTCTTCTCCCATAGGGTCTCTGCACTGCTTTGTGTCCTACCCTTTGAAAAACATCAGTGTAGTCCAAGTCACTCACCACTGCCTGCCCATTTCACAGATGTGAAAACTGGGCCCCAAACAAGAGAAGACACTCAAAAGCCCACAGTGAATCAGTGAGGGAGCTGAGATGAGGTCCTGGGCCCCCAGCTCCCAGCTTGGTGAGACTTCCACCAAACACCCCAGTGGATCTGGCAAAAAGGTATGGTTTTGAATGCTAAGTCAGGCTCTGAATCATCAAAGCGTCCGTCTCGAATTATAGCTGCCCTTTTGCATTTATGTTTGTGCATTCTGAAAAAGAACTCAAACCACTATGCATCCTTCCAAAGTACCTATTTTGAATTATAGACTTCCTTTGAAATGGCCTATATGTAAGCATGGAGTTTAACCTGTAACAGAGAACAACACAGCTAAAGCTGCTTCCTCCAGTATACCTCGCTGTCAGATTCTAATTAAATATTGCCATTATTGCTCTACTTGCACCGAACTTTATATTTGTGCGTTTCCTTATATACTGTACACTTACAGGCATTTTTACACAGAATGACTCACTTGATTATCACCCTCGCCACATGAAGAACGTGTTATATTCTTCATGAGTGCAGCCCCACATGCTGAGAATCCAGAATAGCAGCTCAACGAGGATCGTGGGGTGCTATAATTTGGACATGGATGAGCCCCAGAAAAGCTCACGGTGTTGGCAATGCAGAAATGTCCAGAGGTGAAATAATTCAATCAGGGCTCTAAGCTCATCGGTGGATAAATCCTCTGATGGATTAATAATTTGAATGGCTCTATTGGGTGATAACTGTAGGCAAGTAAGGTATGGCCAGAGGAGGTGGGTCACTGGGGACGTGGACTCGGGGACTTTATATGTCCCTGGTCTCTTGCTCTCTTGCTTGCTCTTTCTGTTTCTGATTGCCATGAGCTAAGCAGCTGTTCTCTGCTACACTCTGCTGCCATGATGTTTCTGCCTTGGAGCTAGCCAACCACAGACTGAACCTCTGAAACCATGAGCCAAATAAACCTTTCCTTCTCTAAATTGTCAGGTATTTTGGTCAAAGTGATGCAAATGCTAACTAATACGTGTGGATATGAAGATGAGGGACTGGGACCAGTACGCAAGTCTAAAGCCAGAGTTTTCCCATCCTCCCGCACGTCCTCCTCTCTCTCACCACTGATTTCTGTCGCTGCAGGTAGGCACTGGGAGAGTGTGTTGGTGTCAAATGCTGGCAGCGAAGGGTTCATGAGGTGAAATAGCTGGGGGCCCAAATGAAAGGATTTATCTGGGACGGTTTTGAGAACAAAAGAAGGTAGAAGATAGGAGGCTAGGATGGGGGAGGCAGACCTGCATTAAGGGGAGACTATTGACAATTTCTTCTTGCAAAGCACAGTTACAGTTTTCAAAGTCCCCAGCAAGACTCACCACTTCCCTAGGAAGTATCCTGACCCCTCAAACTCAGTTGTGTTTCTGAGTTATGGCCCCACTGTGTCTTATTCTTTTCTAATAATTTTGAATTACTTATTGGAGTCATTTTTTTTTCTCTGCACATCTCTTCCACTTGACTGGAAGCATCACTGGGACACTGCTGTATATAAGTAACTAGCATCGTGCCTGCATAGTTGGTGCTCCATACATATTTATGGACTGGATTAATGTTGTGTAAGAAAGAGGAATTCTTTGGCAAATTTCTAGCAAGGTAAGAAGGCAGAGTAGTACATAAGTTTTTAGAGTGTTGTCTGGCGGGGGGCAGCCTTTCAGAGGACCTCGAGGTCAAAATTACTTTTGTAAAAGTAATTTGTAGGCCGGGCGTGGTGGCGCACGCTTGTAATCCCAGTACTTGGGAGGCGGAGACTGGAGGATCCAGGTTTGCGGCCAGCCTCAGCTACTTAGTGAGGCCCTCCGCAACTTCATGAGACCCGGTTTCAAAATAAAGGATAAAAAATAGGGCCAGGGGTGTAGCTCGGAGGTAGAATGCCCTGGGTTCAATCCCCGGTACTGCAAAATAAAAAAAAAGTAATTTGTAAAAGTATTTGCCTTTTTCATACCCATTGTCTCATGAGTGATGTTTTGTGCAGGCTCCTCCATGTGTGATGTCTTCACATCTTGAAGACAAGTGGAAGGGGTACTTATGTGCTCCTGAGCTTTAAAATTTTCAGTTTTAGCCAGGCATGGTGGCATGTGTCTGTAATCCCAGTATTGGGAAGGCTGAGACAGGAGGATCGCAGGTCAGAGAGCAGCTTCCGCGACTTAGACCCTCAACAACTTTGTGAGACCCTGGTTCAAAATAAAAGAAAAATAAAAAAGGGCTGGAGGTGTGGCTCAGAAGTAGAACCTCCTGGGTTCAATTCCCAGGAAACCACACACACACACACACACACACACTCACACACACTCACACACACACACTCACACACACTCACACACACACACTCACACACTCACACTCACACTCACACATACATCAGTTGTAATTTTTAATATGGTGACTGATAGAACCCACAGAACCAAGAGTTCTTTGTGGTCTTCAGTAACTGCTGGCATGGTATAGATGTTCTTTGACCCTCAAGACCTGGGCTCAAATCTTGGCTCTGTGTGGACTTAGGTAAACAACACAACCTTTTGGTGGCCTTGTGTTTTCATCTGTAAAACAAGAGGGCAACAAAGCTAATTAAGGATGCTGAGAGTTTTAGCTAGGCGGTGATATGACAAGTAACCAGAGTAGTGCCCAGGACTCAGTATTCCAGGAAGATGAGCTGTTATGGAGGCCCAGAATGGAGGTGGGAGGCAGAAACTCCTTGGAGCCCTTGGTGGGACTGAGTACTTGCTTCACTCTTCCCGTGGCTGGGGCTGCAGGAGCCAGTAGAACAGGGTCCACTCCCATAGCTGAACCTGGAAGCCAGGGGTAAGAATGCTCAATTGAAGGCTGAAAGGAGTGCTGGTGGGTGGGGAGAGCCCCCAGCACTTCCCGCCTGGCCTGGGAAGGGACGGTCTTCAGGCACTGGGCTCTGGCACCCGCTTCTGTGAACGCAGCAGCACTGGCCTCAGCCAGGGAGAAGCTTGGATTCCTGGAAATGCGCATCAGCGTATTAGTTACTGTCTTATCAGCAAAGTGCAGAGGCCGCCAGACAGCCAGGGACGATCCTGTTACTCGTGACGAAACGCCCTTCTGCTCAAGTACGAAAAATGTTTTAGGAATGAGTTCCCAGCTATGGTGTGAAAACAGATGTTGGATTCTTTTTTTTTTTTTCCTTCTTTTCCCTCTGACATGGTTCAGGAAGAAGGGGCAGGAGCCACACGGTTCAAGCTCAGCTGCTCACACATGGAAAGACCCTGGAACGAGGTCAGAGAAGGCACTGGGAGAGACTCCATCTACTCCCCTGCTCTACAGAAGGGGAAACTGAGGTCCCCGAGAGGTGCCCAGGTCTCACAATATGGCTGGGTTTCTCTGAGCCCTTTGCTAATTGCTGAAATAAGATTGACAACAGTCCCCAAACTCAGGGCTGACCATCTTGAGTGGCTCCATAAAAAATGAACTTGGAGCCGGGCGTGGTGGCGCACGCTTGTAATCCCAGTACTTGGGAGGCAGAGACCGGAGGATCCGGGTTCGCGGCCAGCCTCAGCTACTTAGTGAGGCCCTCCGCAACTTCGTGAGACACGGTTTCAAAATAAAGGATAAAAAATAGGGCCGGGGGTGTAGCTCGGAGGTAAAATGCCCCTGGGTTCAATCCCCAGTACTGCAAAAAAAAAAAAAAAGTGAACTTGGGAAAAATTGAGTTTTTATAACAAGGACAAAGTCTTCCCTAATCATTTATTTTTAATTCTTTGAAACAATTAGGTAACGTAACTAAGATATATATTTTTTCTCAAAAATAATGTTTAAAAGGGAATATAAGCAACTCTTGAGCATGTTCAACCACAGCATCTGCTGGCCTAAAGGACTGAACAGTGGGAACATTGTCCAGAGTCACCAGGGAATCGAGGGTGTCCAGGGCTCCTGAGTCGCGGGCCTTGTCGGATGTGCAGGTAGGTTTTACCAAAGGGTTTCCTGAGCTCTTTGGACTCAAGGGCTTCCTAGCCCTTGCTATTCAAAAACCTGGAAGGCTTCCCAGATAAAGTGGTCTATGCTGTTTTTACTTTGAGTATAATATACAGAAAAGCATACATATTATGACTGCAGCTCAGTGGATTTCCATGAACCCATACAACCAGTATCCATCATGTAGGGTATATTACTAGCCATGCAGAATTCTCCCATCTTGGGTGTCACCTTCTAGTAGCTACCACTCCCCTAAGGGGTTATTATTGTCCTGTATCCTAACTCCAGAGACTTGACTTTGCCTGATTTTGATCTTTTTATGAAGGGAATATTACTAGGATGTATACTTTTGTGTCTGACTTCTTTTACTCAATATCATATTTTGTGGTATTCGTCCATACTTTTTGCACATAATACATTTTCATTGCTATACTGTAATCTAGTCTGTGAATATACCATAATTCATTGATCCAGTCTATTGTTGATGAACATTTGGTTACTAAGCATAATGCTATTTTGTGCATTATAATTCATTTCTTCTGGGGCTTGTCTACCACGTTTCTATTGGGTAGGTACACGAGTGGAACTGCTTGGAGAGGTGATTTGGAGCTAGATTTAAGGAAGAAATAACTTCCCCAAAGGGGTGGAGGAAGCTATTGTTCAGAGTCATATAATACACAAAAGCAGGAGACATTTGGAGAACATCGAGTGACCAAGTGGGGTGGGTGTAGGGTACCCCTCAAGGCCAGAATGGAATTGGCTCAATATTTTGTGTTTGCACCTTGGATCTATTCTGCCCGTTCCCTGCCCTGCAATCAGCTTAGGGAGGCTGACCACTATGCCCTGCTTCAGGAGCCCCCTCTTCTTTATTTATGGCTTTAGCCGATGGAGAAGCCCCTATGGAAGACCAGAGGAAGAGAAGAGAGTACGAGCAGGTGATTCTCCCCCAGCTCCTGCTCTGCAGGGATATCTTGAGGTAGTTGCATCGCTAGCAGAAGGTTGTAGCTTCTCTCTGGGAGACAACTCTCCCCCTTCAGGTCTAGGGATATGAACAGCCTCAAGGTTTCTGGGAGAGGATGAGGATGGAGGAATTGACCAGTAGGCAATAGTGAAGGACCTTCAATACTTTTCCTGAACATTTAGACTTAAATCTTCATGATCAGGTATTGCAACTCCAAGCGTCTATAGGACCAGGTAGGTACAGGTGGGAGTCATGGCACACCAGGAGGTGTATGCTGTCTAAATTGTGCCTCCACTCCTCAGCACCAGCCCGGTAATGTTCTACAGGAATTCAGACTAAGCAGGGCCACATCTTCTGATTTTCTGAGAAGTCAGAAGTCAGGATTTTGATGTGGAATGCCACATAGCAAATGTTACCAACATTTAAAAAATTAAAAATATGTTATCCTGGCAAATAAATGTGCATGGACCAGTTTCTGAGCTCACTGCAGCCACTAGGGACCCATTGTACAGTGTGAAGGCAGAGAGCGAGGTGACCGGATATTCCACAGCGCCATGAAAAGGATATTCCCAATAAACGAGCTGTAGAGACAGCAGGTCCTTTGATCTCAGTCCCTACAGCAGTTTGAATGGGCTGAGAGGCTGTTATATGGAGAACACTAATCTTGCTCCGTGATGGGTAGTTTTTTTTTTTTAAATCAGGTTTTAGTTCTATAAATAGTGTTTGGTGGATTTTTCTACTGTAGTCAGGTTCCCAACCACTTTCTCTATTTCTGCTTCAAGCGAAGCGCTCTGAGTTCTTTTGGGTTTTATCAAATTATACACTGTGCAAAGGCATCCATTTCACCAACAGATGGATTTAATGTGCATGAAAATACATGCCTTTTAAAGAAACTAAATTAGTAGTTCCACTTCTTTTCCCCTTTTATTAAAGACAGAGTTCTAGGAGAGCTCTCTGCTATAAAGTCAGACTTTATAGACATCAGCAAAATGAGATTTATTTGGACGGCAAGCGGACGGAACTTCAGAGGAGCCCTTTGCAACCTTGAATCTGCAGGTTTCAAGTAGAGATTCAGAGGATGCTGGCCTCACGTCCCAGCCACGATTTGAAGACAAAGGAAGAGGAAGAAAAAAAGCTTTGAAACCTCTGAATGCTTTAAGAGTAGAAGGCTTCTTCGCCAGAACGTGTTGATGGCTTCCTTTGATCACCACCGGCAAAATGGCATCAAGACTGTGGAAGCCAAATGAAGCGGGGAGATGCAATCCACAGAGCACTGGAATGGAGGTCAAAAGACCTGGGTTCAGATGGGCATGGTGGTGCACGACTGTCATCCCAGTACTTGGGAGGCTGAGACTGGAGGATCCAGGTTTGCAGCCAGACTCGCCTACTTAGTGAGGCCCTCCGCAACTTATGAGATGCTGTTTCAAAATAAAGAATAAAAAAATAGGACTGGGGGTGTAGCTCGGTGGTAGAATGCCCCTGGGTTCAATCCCCAGTACCAAAAAAAAAAAAAAAGACCTGGGTTCAGCTGGGTATGGTGGTGCATGCCTGTCATCACAGTACTTGGGAGGCTGAGATAGGAAGATCACAGATTCAAGGTCAGCCGCAGCAACTTAGTGAGACTCTCAGCAACCTAGAGAGACCCTGTTTCAAAATAAGAAAAACATATAGCTGAGGGTATAGCTCAGAGGTAGAATGCTCCTGGGTTCAACCTCCAGTATATATTAAAAAAAAGACCTGGATTCTAGTCCTGGTTTTGACACCAACCCAACAATAACCCCACCAGGTTATTGTTTTAGAAGAAATGGAACTATTGTGAGGGAAAGCACCTGCTTTTCCAACCTTGGATTTATTTATGCATCTGTTTACTTATTACAATTATACACATGGTAATGTGAATGTATTTTCCACTGTGAAATTTCAGCCAACACACCATCAACTCAAAAGCTCCCTTTTGTTGCCCTTTAACTCAGTCCCAGAAGTAACTATTAGCAGTTTGATGTGTATGGGTCCTTGCATTTTTTTTCTATGAAACATTATACATATAGACATATACGGTGCTTTTTTGATCTCATAAATAGAATTATGCTGTCCATACTCCACAGTTTGCTTATTCTACTGAAGAAAACCTTCCATGTGAAAATATGGAAATCGGCCATATTCTTTTGGAAGGTTTTGCAGATGCTGTAGTTAGAATACACCATGGTCTTTTTAACTCTTCCCTACGACTGATAATACAGTGCTTCCAATATTTCACTGTTAACAAAAGAAAAAAAAAACTCAATGTATGCGTCTTTGAACCTATGTGAAACTATTTCCCTGGGGTAGGTATCAAGAACTGAAATTGCTGGATCAAAGAGAGTGCACATTTAAAATTTTTATGGATACTTTCAAATTGCCCTCCAAACACTCCACTGATGTACGTTTCTATAAGCAGTATTTAAGAGCACCCCCCCTTTCTGACACTGGATATTATTTTTTGCCAATCTGATGAGTGAAAATTAAATCTTGCTGTCCTTTTAATTAGAACTTCTTAGATGCCTAATAAGGCCAGTTAATTTTTCTTATCTTTACTGGCTATTTCTTTTTTTTGTGGTACTGGGGATTGAACCCAGGGGCATTCTACCTCTGAGCTACACCCCCAGCCTTATACTTTATTCTTTATTTTGAAACAGGGTCTCCCTAAGTTGCAGAGGGCCTCACTAAGTAGCTGAGGCTGGCCACGAACCCGTATCCTCCTGTCTCAGCCTCCCAAGTACTGGGATTACAAGCATGTGCCACCACTCTGGGCTTTTACTGGCTATTTCTAAATACAAGAACCCTGCTAGATGTTAGAAGAGCAATATAAAAACCATATTTGTAGGAGAAAGAATCACACTGTGAGGGAGTCATGGGCTCAGGTTCTACCTCTTATACTCACAAGCTTGGTGATTCTTGGCAAGTTTCTTCACTTTTTCAGAACTTAGTGTTCCCATCTGTGAAATGGGAAACACACTGTTAGGAATGAAACATTTTTTGTCCTCCATGGTTCGGATGTTGGAGCCCTAACTCTGCCATATGGTGCTCTTTGGAGATGGAGCCTTTGGGAGAAAATTAGGGTGAGTTGAGGGAATCCATATGCAAGCCAGGAAGAGGGCTCTCACCAGGAACTGAGTTAGTTTGCATCTTGATCTTGGACTTGCCAGTCCCCAGAACTCTGAGAAATGACTTCCTGTTGTTTAAATCACCCAGGCTCTGGTGTTTTGTTAGAGCAGTCCGAGTTGCCAAGACATATTCTGCACCACTATTCCTTCCCCCGAGGATTGTTAAGTGAATTACATGTGAGTGTGTGTGCAAAGTCCTCCGCGAGAGTTCTCAGTCTGTGCTCTCTAGAGCAGGGTTGATGGTGCAGTTCCAGTCTTGGTCCAAAGGTCTGAGACCCAGGAGAGCCTGTGGTGTAAGATTTAGTCGATATATCTGAGTCCTTTTCATTGGGGAGAAGACCTGTGTCCCAGCTTGACGATGTCAGGCAGAGAGAGTGAATTCTTCCTGATTTGGCCTTTCGTTCTGCTCTATTCTGGGTGTTGACTGGATGAGGCCTGAGGGCAACCTGTGTTACTTAGTCTGCTGATTCAAATATGTCTTATCCAGAAAATCCCTCACACACACACCCAGAATAATGTTTAACCAAATATCCAGGCTCGTGATTGCGTCGTCAAGTCAACTCATTAAATTAACCATCACAGAGAGTCCGGACAAAGGTATAGACTCTTTTGGTTAATCTAATCTGCTGGGGAAAGAGCAATTCCTAATCCTGATACCCTCCTCATTATCTCCCTAATTAGTATGCATTAGTGTCCAATGACTGAAGAGTTGTTGAAAAAGTACATTTCTATTAGAGAGCTGAATCACACGTCTTCTGTCTTGTCTTTATTAATGGAGATAATCATTTTGTATGGGGAATAAAGTTTGGGATGGATTTGGATAGACTCCAATTTGGAGTGCCCACAGGAGGTGTTCAGCCCTGTGCAGCGAGTATCAAAATTCTCCTGGGAACAGGGTTTTCTAGGGAGGTTATGGCGCCTCTGCCCCTCAAATTGGAGTGATATAAAATAAAATAGACTTCCAGTTGACATTTGGATCTGTTCTTCCTGATAGCCCCTTTTCTTGTGGCTGGTGGGTAGGTTGGGTAGGAAACCAGACACATCAGGTTCTGGGCAGTCCCACATGTCCTTGCTGGTTAATGACACCTCCCTTGATTCGATGGCTGTTCTTCACTGGCCTGGTGCCCAGTCCCCAAATCAGAAGGTTGAACTCCACGACCTTGAAGGGCTCTTCCAGCCTGAAATCTGTGGTATAAGAACCTCTTTGACCCTCCTTCTGCACCAAGTTTTTAAATTTTTTAAAACTTAAATTTTTTTTTGGTACTGGGGATTGAACCCAGAGGTATTCTACCTCCAAGTTATACCCCCAGCCTGATTTTATTTCTTATTTGGAAACAGGGTCTCACTAAGTTACGGAGGGCTAAGTTGCCAAAGCTGGCTTTGAACCTGCGATCCTCCTGTCTCAGTCTCCCAAGTACAGGGATTACAAGCATGTGCCACCATGTCCAGCTGCACTGAGTTTTTGAGCCGAGACTCTTGACTCTGAGAAGCCTCTGTGTTTCTCAGACTCAGGCTAAGAAGGCTTGCAGAAGGTATGCTTAGTTGTCTTTTTATCAGGGAGTCATTGTGCACCAAGCTATCTGCAAGAGAGAGAGTGAATTGCAGTGGGAAATACTGCTATTGGGTTTTGTGATTTCTTTTGGCTGGGCATTCCTATGTGTGCACTCAGAATAAGACAGGGGCAGCATTTGAGGTTCTTCTCTGCACTGCCAGGGTAGGAGGCAGCTGGGGGAGGTATCCAATGGCACAGCTTCTTCCATAAGAGCATCAGTGAACAGTATCAAGACTGTCCACTTTATCCCTGCTGCTCCTAGTTCAGGTCCTCTTTAGCCGCCTCCATGGCTCTTGCTTCCCAAGCCACCTCCAAGTTTATTCTCGAAACAAAGCATCCTCTGTATCTACTGTCAGATTTATTTCCTGATGCACAGCTCAGAGGATGCAATTGCCCAGCTCAAGAACTTTCTAGGCCTGCATGGTCTGGCTCAGACAAACTTTACAACCTTTTTGTCTTTGTCTTTGGTCTTTGAAGATCCTATGCCAAAATGATGCCAGGCCATTCGCTTATTTTTCAAACATTTGTTGATGATGACTTATATACCAGTGCTATGCAGGCCATTTGGGACACAAAGATGAACAAGACATTGTCCCTGCCCCGGGAGCTCATTGCTCAGTAGCCTTCTTGATCCTCCCATCAGTGCACCAGGATCCAGTTCATCACTTCCTCTGTGCAGAGGTCCCGGAGGGTCCCTTCCAAAGGCAACATACATGTACAATATCTTATTGGCTCATGGTATATTTCTCTCCTATGTACTCTCCATTCTCTGAGATTATCTTATTGACTTTATCTCTTGCCCTCTGTCTGTCTGGAAAGCTCCTCCAGGCTGGGAAATTATCTTATTAGTTTTCTATTAAATTTTGTTGCTAATTGATACATAGAAATTATACATATTTCTGGGCTGCAGTGTGATATTTTGGTACATATATACAAGGTATCGTGATCAAGTCAGAGTAATTTCTATCTCCCCAAACACTTATCATTTATTTGTGATGAGAACATTCAAAATCCTCTCTTCCATTTAAAAATATACATCGGTGTTAACTATAGTTACCCTACTGTGCTATAGAGCACTAGAATTTATTTCTTGTATCTAACTATAATTTTGTACCCTTAATTAACCATTCCCAGTTCCCCCTCTTCCAGCCTCTGTCTTATTCATCTTTGTAATTTCTACAGGGAAGGCATCAGGCCTGCCAGCCAGCAGGGGTTCTATAATTATTTGCTGAGTACCACAGATACCACAGCTGTCAGTCTGACTGAGCTGGCTGTGTGGATTTTGTCCCTTGAATTTAAGTAAATGAGATCTTACAGCAGTGTCTCTAAGCAGTTCCAACATTGTCTGCATTTGGAACCATCTGGAAAGCTTGTTAAACTCTCAGTCCCCGGATGTACCCTGGACCAACTATGTCAGGATCTTGGAGGACGAGATGCAGGCATCCCTCAAGCTTAAAGCTCCTTGGTTGATTCTTCTGGGTAGCCATATTCTTGAAAGTTACTGCCTCGGAGGTTAGTTGGTTTTTCTCTAGGCTATGGGTTATCAGCCTGAGGAGATTTTACACACTGGATACCAAGTAATCTCTTGCTGTAATAATGTCCTTAGAAGGAAAACTTGGCAATTTTATAAAGAAGAATCAACTCATAATAGCAAAAGCAGCTTTACGGCAGTCCAAAGTTCAGAAGTTCTATTTCAGAAATGAGGCCTTAACTCAAAGGAGAACAGTATTTGGCAGAACGAGGCTGTAAAAATTTCCCAGCAAGCAGATAAACAAGGAACTTGAGAGTCCTAGAGCACACGACAATAAAGGATATTAGCCTAGTTGCCTTTTACCAGATACTAGCCCCCAAACCAACTGCTATTAATCTGTCACTATCAGGAGAAATTAGCCTGGGCGCCCGTCACTGATTAGATTGTGCACAAAAAGCCATCAGCCTGCTGTTGAGCCAGAAGGCAGGTAGAGGAGGGTGGGAAGAGAAGAAGGAAGACTGCTCCTAGTAAAATCCTGCTTTGACTCCCTTAGAGTGGCTGTATTCATTTAGAAAGTGGAGGCCAGCTCCCAGGCAGAACACTGAAATTACCTTTTGTATTTGCATTGCATTCAAAATATGTGTTCTGCAGCTTGAACACACATGTGTCCTGTAGTCTTACCAGAGCAGTGTAAATGCTGCACAACACAGGCTCAACTGATTTTTAACTCATTTCCTGATACATGTATGTTCTACCAACAGCCTCTCCTCTACCTTTCACTCCTGGGTGAGCAATTGAGACTCAGCAGGACCAGAGTTTGAATCCAGTTCTACCTCTTTTTTTTTTTTTAGGCTTTCTGTTTCATTTTGGTGGTTAAAAAACACATAACATGAAGGTTACCATCTTAACCATTTTTAAGAATACGGTTCAGTAGCGTTAAGTATATCCACATTATTGTGGAACAGATCCACTAAGGCTTTCTTTGTTTTTAACAGCTTTTTTTCTCAGGTATAATTGATATGAAAAATGGCAGGTTTAATAGATACAATTTGATGAATTCGAACATAGCAAACATATATGCAGCCATCGCTACAATCAATGTTTAAACTTATGTCACCTTCCAAAGTTTTCCATCGTGCCTGTGTGTGTGTGTGTGTGTGTGTGTGTGTGTGTGTGTGT